>JBCFYV010005112.1:0-18664 GCA_039000515.1 Timema cristinae
CTACAAGATTTTTTTTCTTTTTTGAAATTATTTTTTTTTAAACACGATGGATGTCCTCTTTGATATCGTAATATTCTTGATCTCTGTAAATCTACCCCATTTCAGAATAATTTATCTGTGTGGATTAAATAGTATCTAGACCAATTTAATGCCGTATAAAGTTGGATACTAAAAAACTTCCCCTCCAAAATTATTATTAGTAATAAATATTTATATAATCATATTAACAAAGCTTTGGCTATTTTTTAGTGAAGTACGTACTTTAAAAATACTTGAAGAAAATTTTAATGTTAAAAAAAGTTAAAAATAATA
The DNA here is from genome assembly GCA_039000515.1 of Timema cristinae. NCBI lineage: Eukaryota > Metazoa > Arthropoda > Insecta > Phasmatodea > Timematidae > Timema > Timema cristinae. The sequence goes on from JBCFYV010005112.1 coordinate 313, forward strand.
GGAGCATTCATAATAGCGTCAAACGTCAATGATATTAGCTCATATAAGTATTGCTTGGCTATAGAAGAGTAAATTTTTTTCACCACACCTTACTATCCATCTGGAATACACGCATGTTAAAAATCATCATAATAATGGTATAGGTAGTATGATGATAAAATCCTCTTTGTTTTAATAGTAAATTTATTAATGACAACAAAATACATTGGATTGGACAAAGGACTGTAAATACAAAGAAAATCCTAACACAAATCATAATGCACTTGAATGCAAAATAGTATAGAAAATTAGATAAATAGTTTTTTTCTTTAGTCCACCCAAAAACAAGGCACTAATTCAATTAAATTTGGACCGATGGGGAGCGGAAGGGTAACTGGGTTCCGAAACATCACCCACCATTGCATGCTCAAGGCTAGGCAACCCGCTCACTATCTACGCCTACGGGCCTTATTTTAATGACGATTATCAATTCAACAAGGTCGCGTGTGATTTTCAACCCTGGTAAGTGTTCCTATATAAGTAATCAAGATTATTTTCTTTTATTACACTTACCACTTACAAATAATCATTTGACCTTGAAAGAACGAATTAATAGTATATATTATGATTCTCAGTCATATTATCGTATAAATGCTTCTAGTGGTGAGATATGAACTAATTTTCTAATGTCCGCAAAAACTTGGGCCTACATGCCTGTGTCTACTTGCAAGTATGTTCTTATAGTATATTTTAAAATTCGGGAAAATAACTGAACAGGTTGAAACAACTAATTTTACACTAATGTTTTTAAAAATAATTTAACATCGCGTCTTACTACCCGTTTCGGTTTATACACAAAAATAATGATCACACTAATGTGTTAAGGATTGGGAAGGTTAAAATGAAAGTAAATATAACCGTATTTGAGTGGAAAACAATTTAAAAGGAAAATAATAAAACAGCCTTAGTACAACCAACCAGGATCAAACCCTGATCTCCTATGCAGTAATAGTCCTATTGAAAAAGTACCGCCTTGATTACGCGTCCACGAAGTGGGTAATTATCTATAAAATATAATATTTTCCCCAAGCACAGATAGTATAAAGCAGGGTTTCAAGCTTCGTGATGTCGTATGCACACCATGTGTGACCTATTTCCTCCCAAAAATAAAAAATGTCAGTTTTAGAATATTTCAAAACCACTTCGAATCAGATTTATTGATTAATTAGTTTTTATTTGCCGGGATTGGAAAAGTTGCACTGTATGAAATGAAAGGGAATATTCAAGTTTTCACAAATACTTTGACATGGTTTAGGAATTTAAACCAAGTTGACGCAAAATTCCAATAAAATTTTAGAAAGACAATTTAATCTAGAATATGAAGCATTTAATAATTTTAACTAATTACAATATGTAAAAGAAAATATAAGATTATATGAAACAACATTAAAAAACATTAAATGAAATTTTAAGATATCTCATAACTAAATATCAAATTTCAATAAGTAAATGGTAAATTTTCAAATTTTAGACTAACGAAATAATAATATATTATTTTTATAGATTATATAATTTATAAGATTGAAAAATTAGTAATTTTACCACGCACAACCAATTGGGCACTTTAAAATAATAGCATAGGTGCCATTTAAAATATAACATTCATTTAAAATTTGCTGATTACTGATTTACTGCAAATAGAAACATACATTCGAGTTACGTCATATGAAAAGTCAAAATAATAGGAAATCAAAAAATCCTTAATATAGTACTAATCCAATATTTAAAGCTTCCGGACATTTTTAATAACACTGATGACTCCAAATGAGTTAGTACTTGTAGAGTTTGACTATCCTCTTGAATCTTACGAGTGAGTCCACCCACCGGACTTATCAAGGATTATGTGAGAAAGAAAACATATTATTAAAAAACTAAGTGCCAAACATATAAAAAAAAAAGTAAGTATAAGATTTAAAAAAAAATAGAATTTCTTAATAAGGGGTAAAAATAATGGTCTAACCTTCAAATAAAATATTGAAATCATTAAAAAAAACTATAAAACAATGTATTATAAATGATTTATAAAAAAAAGGATATGAAAATTTTAAGAATAGTCTTTTAAATTTAACTATTAAATAAAGTGAGCACAGTATATTATTATCAGAGTAAAACAATCAATATGAATCAATGCTCGTACCAATAAGTAGGTTATTTTTCTTTTTTCAAGCTTGACTAGAAACAGTTCAATAAGTATGCAAACATATTAAGATTATCAGAAGTGTGGCCTAATAAAGAGAATTAAAGACACAAATACAAATAAATGAATATTATTTTTTTATGCCAACAAAGAATAATGACGAATTTAATTGGTGAAAGAATTTTTTTATACCACATTCAAGTTATACCCTCTGTACAAATACAGTACTGGGTTAAAGGATTGAAATATTCTTTTACAGTAAATAGCGCTTGTATTTGCATGGAGGGAGAGTGGTAATATCCATTTATTAAAAACCAACCTCCGTACACTCTACAGAATCTCCGTTTTATGCAGCCTAGTCTATCATGTGGAAATATTGCGTAGAAGAGTACGCCTACCGGTACGGTGGTCACAGAAGAAAGAGTATTAAATAATAGTTTGAATCACATTTTATAAAAACTTACACTCCTGTACAATATAAGCTGATTATGTGTAGTTGAAGTTTAACTTTTTTACCACACTAGGCAAATAAAACTGTAATTTACGATTCTTCATTTAATTTAATTAATTTCCGAATTTCCTTTATATAATAAATGCTGGCCAAAAGTCAGAACTAGTAAAAGCCAGCAACTAAACAATACACAGTATATGAACACAAATATGTTAGATGATTGAATAAACAATCTTAGAATAGCTACGTTATGAGCATGGCACATACCAGAATAATTCAAATTTAAATATTTTATATGTACAACATGTTTAATAAATCTAATTAGGAAGAAATTTTATAGCAAACAGCAGTAATTTAATGTTGAACATTTTCCAATATGATTGTCAGAGGTAATGAAATTCCATTCAAATCTTGATATACTAATTAGAACAATCCAAGGTACAAAACAATCATAAAATACAGACAAATTCTTAAATGAGAAGGTAATAGATTGTAAATGTCCAATTAATTTCAATATAGAGATAGTAAATTTGGCCAACAGATAGTTTAACTAGAGTTTTTACGTCCAGAACACCCTAGATATTTATATACCAATTTATAAGCAAAAAACATACAATGAAATTAGTTCTCCTATAAATATAAATGGATATTTGGTCTGTAGATTTATTAATAGACATTCTATTTTCAGGCGATCACTGTAAAATACAATTTATGTCGTTTTGTTACGATAATACAATCTGCATTTTATTATTTTATTGAGCACCGCGACTTACTATACCCATTCGGGTTATTACGCACTTTACGCTAATGTGAAATGGTAGGTGATTGTAAGATGAAATGAAGGACCTACAGTTTAACGTGGAATCCGAACCACGTGGAACCGTGGCATTCCCCACATTCACAAGAAGCTTGTCAGAAGTGAAGGAAGAGGTTTTTGGATATCAGATAAATCTTGCCGGACCGAGGAATTGAACCCCGGCCGCAGCATAGAAGTCAGACACCCTTACACCTAGACCACCAGGTCACCCAATCTGCATTTTTATTTTATAGTTTTAATTGAAATATTTTAAGGCACTGCATCGTAATATCTGTTCGGGTTAATAAATCATAGTAACTAAAATCCACTAGTATTTTATGTATTAGAAAGTTTATATTGAATAGAAAGTGTACTCACATTTGGCGAGGAAGGAAGTGGAAACACATTTTAGGAACAATCACTGTAATAACACCCGACCAGGATTATAATATGATCACCCCATTATTAATACCTAGTCTTCTGTTAGAGTAGCCCTTTAGACCGTGTGACCATGAAGTGGTTAATAGTGTGACAATCATCCCAAATGAGTAAAAAACTAAATGACTTTAAAATACAATCAATGTCATCACAAACACATCAAAGAGAAAAGTGCCTAGATTAAAAACCTTAGGTCTACAACAACAAGAGGCAAAAACTATTTTGTAATATCCGAATCTACTTCTATAAACAAATGATCTACATGCAAGAAGCTGTTCAATCAATTCTATATATGTGGGATAGCCCAAGCTTGCATAGTTACGAGAGAATAGTAAATTGACCTGAGTTAAAAGCCTTACTTTTGGTCAAATTAAATAGAAATATCCGGGTGTTAAGGAGAAATCGAGGGCAACATTTCCAGAAATTCTTGTAAATATTTAATTGTAAATTTAGGTTTTCTAAGCAATATTGATTTTATATAGGTTTATTCTATAGTTAGTCGGTGAAAAGTTTTCTCCAATATACTTCTCCGAAAATTACTAGGAAAAGTATTTAAAGAGATTTATGTATATACATTACAAACATTATTTTTCCCCTTTTTTCATATAAATATTCATGAACAACAAATATGTTTCCAATTAAGGGGGGAGTGGGAGTGATTACGTTTGACATGCAAATGTTATTATATGCCATGGCAAAAACAATGGAATGAGACTGATGGCCGATTATTTAAAATAAAAGCTTGGAATTCCATCTGCCCTGCAAATCTAGAAGAAACAACTTTGATAGCATTATAAAATTCAAGTGTGTGATGTGGATGAAAAACAATCACAAACTTATTTGCAATATAATAAAGGATCGTTAAAATATTCTTGCGCTTATTTTCCTAATTTATAAGAGAATAAAATTTTAAAATTTTTTTATTTTTTTTACTTCAATACGATTATTTTTAAACAAATTTACAACCAAATAATGTTGATAATAATAATTATAATCATAATAAAATAATAATAATAATTAGTATAAACACTGTCATATTAAACACTGTAAATTTTTTTATTTTAGTATATTCATCCCTCGCCAAAGTGCTGGGAATTCCTCGAATAAGATAGTGCTATATATAAATAAAAAACCTTATTTTATTAGGGAAAGTCTGAGTTCGGCCATGAGAAATAAAAGAGGTGAAAAGTGCACATGGTCCCGGCCCTAGTTAAATCTCATCACCATCAATAATATATCATACAGAAAATTCCCTGATGGAAAATATGGTGAATCCTTCCATCAATTAACTAATGGTTTCAGTACGCCTCAGGACATGGCGTACAACGAAGTCATGCGTCGACATTTTGTATTTTTTGTATTTTTTGTTAACGAGGTGTTGGCATACACCTATGCCATACATCGAGACTCCTTGATATTTTACCTCGCCAAGTACGTAATCCAAATGTTGGTTTTAATTGCGGGTCGCTCCCTTTTGATTTTGGTTTTTTTGGGGGTGGGGGGTTGATCAATTTTTATTTTTATCCTTTCCCCTACCTGTCCTTACACAGGGTCCCGAGGTGGTCTCACCAAATGGATCTCAGCCAAAACCGTCCATCATGTCATAGACCTTCATTTGTCTCTAAGGTGGTTGACACTCCACTGGTGCAAGTGTAACTAAACTTGATCCGTTGCTATCTTGATGTTTCAATGTCATTACACTAAAGATAAAAAATAGCCGCACCTTTCACATTTCAAGACGATTATCAATAGATTTCCTTCAGAGCACTAAACAACGGGAAGTTTGATGTCTTTGACACCCATGCCTTATTCTATCTAACACAGACATTTTAAAAAGCACAATCCACTCTAAGAACAAAGAAAACTAAGTAATACATCCTAAACTAGATGAAGGCACTTGTCAATCTAAACTGTTAGATGTTTATAAGCATTGTGTGAATTTGATATAAATTTAGGAATAGAGTGAGAAAAAAAAATGTTAAAACTCTGTTTCGCGCAGGACACACAAATAGATTCAAATTAAAACAATTAATACCTTTATCATTGATAATAAATAAATGAGAATGAATTGAATTAATAATTACTTCATACTGATAGTTAATACAAAACGACCTAAAATAAATATCATAAGAGTGAAACAACTCTGGACTATGCTTTTCCAGTCACATAAACTAAATTTAAACTATTATTTTTTTCTTGTTCCCAAACTTTTCCCTAATTTATAAAAGTCTACTAAATCAAACTTTCATATATTTCAACTTCAAGGTAGTTAACCAATTTTCCAACATACATGGAACAGCAGATAAACCCCAACCAATATATATTTGACCAAAATTACAAATACCTTCACACAATAATGACGTCTTAAGAGAATAAAAATTAGAAAAAACTATGACCTATCAAGAACCGCAAAATGAAATCTAAATTTCATAAAATATGGTCATCACCTGAGAAAAAAAAAACCAACACTCCCACTCATTGAAGGAATTTTCCCATCTCTGCTAGACTGTGAATTTAGATCTACATACGAAAGCTTGCTAAAAAAAAAATTGGGTTACATAAAAAATACATACCATGATTGATAAGAAATATTAATTAGTAAACAAGTCTTAGGCCAGAATTAGGGAATAAACCAATCAGTTTACACACTATATTAATATCCAAAGAGTAAGCACTCCCGCGTGTTTAAATTTAAGAAGACAAAAAAGAACGTTACCTTACAGAAATTACGGCAGAGATGGAGAAACGAGGAAAAGTCGCATGATGGAAATCTTTCTTTCTTGACTACACAACAGATAAATACAAAAGAAAGGGTACAAAGGACTATTTTCAACTATCAACACAGATTACTTCAACTTTGTAAATACTCCTGTTCTTCAGCGTTAAAGCATGATGCTGTCCTTCAGTATACCATGCCCTCTTGTTTTAGTTCGAGGCACTGTGTAGTAATCAGGGAGCTCATAGTGTCGAATTCCATTTAGCGAACATAGTTACAGACTTTTATATATCTTAATGTCATCAAAAATCTAAATATGATCTAAGTGCACCGGTATCACTTCCTCCACTCACTCCCTGATTAAAAATAACAGTGCATCCCCAAAGAGATTAACAAAACACTTTTCCTTACAACTGCTTATTGTTTACATCAATATATTTTGGGAAATATAAACCGCAGGATAAATAAATCATTTAGCGGATACAATTTTGCCTTTCCACAAAACATTTCCGTTGCATACTTTATTAATGTCCCATTCGTAATATCAACCTGACTCAAATTTTTCATTCTATTTATTTCCTCGTGAATATATTGATCCATAACAAATCAGTAAACAAACACTTGATGTAATACAATCCATGCTTTCAAATAATTTAAATACTGTCCAAACTCCTCGTCTGGAGCACCCTTTTATTAGTACCTACATAAATAAATAACGTGAGTTAATAAAATATAGTTTTAATTGTTAAGTGTATAGAATGTTATATATAATGTTCGCATATTTGTTGAATGAGAAATAAATATAATTTAAAGAATATTCAATTAAATACCATACGATACATAACCATCAACAGTAGCTTATTATATATTTCATACTTGATCTAATATAAATTATGTCCACGAGTGTCCACTAGAAATCTCAACTATTAAAGAAATGGTGCTCAAAGATAACCCAACCAATAAGAATGAAGAAGAGTCTGAACATGACTATCCCAGAGGCTTCAATCCGGTAAGATTCTCTACAAATGGTTGTGATTATACAATTCAATAGTCGTCCCTCGCGAAAGCCATATGTCTGAAATTTCCTGATTCAAATAGCCTTCCCAAATTAATATCAAACTTGGCATAAAGGGTTGAAACGATAGGAAATTGATAAAGCTAGCCTCATTAATTGTCCACAGTCATTCGAGATATGTATGAAGATGATAACCATGCTTACATAGTAGTCGCCTAGTAGATAATACAATCAGATTATTGTTCTACAGCAATCAACGTAGATCAAGGTTTTTTTTTTTTAATTTTTTCTATCGAAGGCAACTATTGTCTAGTGTTCTTTATTATTTTCTATAAGCACAGACCTTGAAATTCAAAACTTTGTGAGTACATATTGCTAGTATCAGCCTCAAGTAATATTTCTAAAATTTTCATTTGAAACATCCAAATGTTGTGTAGACAATATCCAATTTGATTCAATTAATTCCATCTTATGTATCTATATCATGATAGTAATGAGGGATAGTTAAGTAACTAGTCAAAGAACCTTGATATGCATTCATAACCCACTAGACTTATCAACAAACACATACCCAGTGTAAATTTTCTGGATCGACGAAACAAATGGTAAAATTGGTGCTTCCACTCAAAAAAATTCAAAACAGTTGCCATGGTGGATTATTTTAATTCAAAATAATGTGAATCTCCGCCTACAATATTTTCCAAAATATAGTCAAATTGGTATACTTCCAAACACAAGTGCCCAGAACTAGATTGAAAGGTAAAATTTATTCATGTAATCGTGGAACACGGCAGAGCTGTTGGCACTAAAAAATGCCATACAGCTCTGTTTTATAAGAAAACGTTGATGTGAATAGACTTCTTTTATGTTTTAAAGAATACATTTCCATAAATGTCTGCCTTGTTCATATTATATGGTTAGTTTTTATAATTTCCTCACCTGACAGCATTAATTTTGTCAGTTTTGTCAAAGCAAGAAATTTAGAACGGTTTTCATTCATACTTTCTATGATAGTTTGCAAAGCGTGGAATTCAGCCTTGAGCCTTCCTGACCTTACACGTAAATCTTTCTTCCTCTGTAAGTTTTACTTCGTAACCATGTATATTGACAAGTTTGTATGAAAAAAACGATCGAAATATTCACTGCTGAAATTTTGTGGACAGATCCATGAAGAGTCATTTTAATTGAGTGTCAGTCAAGCAATTGCAATGGCAGTATTTTGTTTTGTAAAAATATGTGATGAAAATTTATTATTTGATACCTGAGTGCGTAGACAAAAAAGCCACAACATTTCAAAAGATGATATTCATAAACCCATGTCATTATGACAATCTTCTTAAAAATGTTTATTTCCTTAAAATCTTGTGTAGCAAATACAAAAATAAATGGTGTCCTTGGATACTAGAAAGTAGACGTGAAACTACTAAAAGCTCCAAAAATCATGTATCAATTTTTTCAACAAACAATTATCATTATTTGGCAACCCCTATAATGCTTATCGAGAATAACTGGTTTGTGATACATATCTTCAAAATTGATAATTTCATGTTCATCAGAACATAAATTTGTGGAGGTAGTAAAAGATAATTAAGATGATGACGTGAATTTTTATTAATAGCTCGTTTGATGAAATGAAAAGCAGCTATCTTGTAAAGTACAACAGCCATTGGACATGCAACGTTTTATTCTGATTAAAATTTCAAATAAGAGTTGAACAATTTCTCCTTCCGAACTGTCAGATATTAAGTATTTGTGTGACAATAAAGTTATCTAAGTGATTTTTTTCCAGCACGACCATATGATATAATAAAAAATATAAATATATGTCACTAAGGATTTTATTTTCCATATTTAGTTTTATATAACAATTATACTAAATTTTACACTAGAACTTGTGTTTTTATTCCTCCCTGTTTGAAGAGTAATTAAGTCAATCGCATATATAAATATTTAAAATTGTTTACACTACTTAGTTAAAATTGAGCTAGAATGAACAGACACAAAGTAGAAACAAGTCAGTGCAGTTTATATCTCTTTTATAATAACTAAGCTTTATTATCAACTTGAATTTATCCTAGAATAATTTGGTGTCAGAACTTGGTCATTTTGCAAATGTTTAAATATTGACGTAGGAGGAAATTACTACCTACACAACAGGTTGCATGACAAAATTGACATTGGTTTCCTGGTAAAGTATATATAGATAGATACACGCTAACTAACCAGCCAAGTCCTCCAGCAACACGCGTCGACACTATCGACACCTTTAACAAACGTCACTATTATACCCCATATTGGTTGGAAGAACGGTACATAGAATTTAACTTTTTTTTGCTGGCCAACATTGATTGCGTTTTCCCCATATATATTAGTTGTTCTAAAGTTATTGATAATAACTATCAAAAGGAATGGCTGCAGAATAACGTGACTTGATGTATGGATATATTAAAACCTTTAAAAAACTTTAGTAACTACATTTATGGTTCAACCAACTAAATCATACTATAGTTACATAACCATACCTCCATTCTACAAAATAGGTTCCAAAGAATAGTAGGACCATGGCAATTTAGAACACAATTAAGACAAATTACTATATTTTTCTTGCCAATGAAGTAGTTTTGTGAATAGATAGGACTTATAAACACTTTTAGAAAGTATTCACACTCACTGATGCTCACAGCTTTAATACTATTTCAAGTTATAACATAGAACTTTTCAGATGTGGCAAAGACAGCGTCAGCCTGGCGATTTATCCTTTCGTTTTTTCTGACTTTATTGAGTGATTGGCCCCCGGTAGAGGCCAGCGTCTGATGAATTAAACATTTATTTTTCTGTTTGAGATGGTGATATATGACGGGAACGAATAAGCTACCTAGCACCAGTATAAACTCCACAAAGCTTGAATGATGTAAAGTGTTCCCTCATCACCTTTCCTTGAGGAAAAGTTGTCCGTTACACATTGTGGACACGAGTACGAAAAGTGGCCAGAGTGCTGCAAAAATGCATGTGACCACTTCCCAAAGAAATTCCCACCAATAGTTCATAAGAGATGAATCTGAACTGGGTATATTGACGCTTATTTAAATAAATTTTGAATAACCTATTGATTCGTTTTAAGCTAATAATTTCAGGTACATTTTTAATTACCTCACTGCTCTCATAATAGCGTTCCACAACCCCTCAATATAGTCACAGAGCTTCATGATAATTTTGTAAAATTTTAGGCTAAAACAAAATACAGGTTATATACAGATGATTTTTACACATAATATTTTGGTTTATCTGTTTTTAATTATAAATATACCATCAGAGGAATAAGATTGATAATCTTTGATCTAGTAATAGCTTTACATAGGTGAATAAACAAGACTAAACAAATGTAACCATGTCATTGGGCAAAGTGTTCTCAGCTCGAACACAATCCAAAGGAGATTTTTTTTACTTAGATGGTTTCCTCCTCTCCCTTCCCGAATGTGTCCTATATTTGTATGGATTCTATAATAGTCATCCCTAGGTCAATGGATTTTAATGTGGAAATCCTCGGGGAAGTAGAACGCGGTGAACAATAACAACTAACTACAAACAGTTATGAAACACTAGTACAATAGTATAGTACTCTGTTCTTTTTTAAGAATAAGATCACTTTTCTACTATTATTCATTCCCTTTAACAACAATGTAAGGGTTTCAGAGTGTGCAATATCTAGTAAAAATATTAATAAGAGACAGTTAAAAAACTACACAACATGTAGCGATGACAAAACCTATAATGTAGGCTTGAAATACGCCCTTCTGACCTCTACAATATAATGCCCAATGAGTACCAATATTTCTTGTCAACACATATTTATACAATACTATTAATTCTTATCAAAGAAATCAACCTACTTCAGACAGCCAATTAAATTTTTTTTGATCCAATATGTTGTATGCATCATCCCCCTCAAACTCTTTATATTTAAATCAAACCTTATCTTTATAAAAATATGTAATAATTTACCCACTTTACAATATGTAATTGTAATGTTTGTCTTAAATATTAATTTACCGAAATTATATTCTAATAAACGTTGTAAAATGAAAGTATTTTAAATTAAATTAAAAAGTTTGGACAAAGGGGAGAAACCCCCAAATTTTTACTAATAAAAAAAAATGTAATATTGAAATTAAATAAGCCCATACTTTAACTAAAAAAAAATTTTAAAATTTTATAGAATTAAACATAAAAAATATTATTAAAATTTTTTTTTTTTTTTTTTTTTTGGGTAAATTTACATCGTGTCTTACTACCTATTATGAAAACCCAATTTAAAAATTCCCCAAGCAAACCGATTTGGAGGGGTTTGGGTTGAAATCAGAGGAAATGAAAAACACACTTTTGGGCAAAAAAGGAAAAAAGAAAAAAAACCCCAACCTCTGTACAACCCACTGGAATCCCGGGACAAAAAATTCCCCCAAATTCCCCCGGGCATCCGGGGCAAGGGAGCCAAGGAAAGTTAGAAAATTTTCGCCTCCTTTTTTAAAATTATGTTGAAAAATTTTTATAAAAAATTTTTTTCTGTACCCATTTTTCTAATTATTTACAAAAATTATTAAACCTTAATGATATTTTTTAAATTTTAAATACATTTAACAAATTTTCTTCAGAGCTAATTTCGTGCAAATCATTTAAGAAATTTCTTCAGAAAAAAAAATATTTAAGGGGAAAAAAAACCCGCTTTCAATACCAAAAATTTTTAATCATTTTTTTAGTAAAATTCGGGAACATAAATTATTCAAGTTTTTTTTAAAAATATTTCTTTAAAATACTATTTTATAGATTTTGGGATTTTTTTGTAATTTGGGTTTCCTGCTTAATAAAATTTAAGGGAGTAATTTTTTTAAATGAACTTTTAAATACAGTTTATGCCAGTTTGTTTTAAAATTTCCCAAAAATCTTTGGCCTTTCCCTATTTGTGAAATAAAAATTTTTTTAAAATTTAAAAAATAAATAAATGGTTATAAAGGTTTCTAAAAAACAGTTTTTCGCATAATTCAATTAAAATTTTACTCAAAAAAGGGAATTTTTTTTAAAATCACCGTGTATTACTACTTTTTCAGGAAATACGAATAGGGTATTAATTCCACTAAATTTAAGGATGAGGAAAGGTTTTAAATTTTAAGAGGACAAAAAACCTGCATTTACGGGAGGGGGAAGGGAAAAAAACCATAATAAAAAAAACCCCTCAGTGCACCTAACCGAGATTCGAAATTTGTATCTCCGCTTCGACTTTCCCAGCCCCAAAGGGTTTGAAGTAACCCTTTAACCAGATTTAAACAAAATCTAAATTTTCCCCCACGTAACTATTTTTATCCCCTTTTTTAATATTTATTTTTAATTTAAATTTTTTACATTTAAAAACTTTTTTTATCCCCGCTTTTTCCACTTACCGTTTTTTAAATTCCCCCTATGGAGGGCTTAAAAATGAAAGGGCTATAGTGTGATCCTAAAGGGGTAATGTTGTTTAAAAAATTTCCAAATAAACTGAGTGTAAAAAATTGGGGGGGAAATCCTAGGCCCCCTCCTTTTTTTTAAATTGAAACGTCTCCCTTCTTGAACTAAAATTTTCCCAAAAATATATAAGAAAAATGAATGCGTGATTTGTAGTTAAATTTTGGCATGGCTATGTATGGCTTTTTTTTTTTAAAAAATATGGAGTGATGCAAGTTACAAAAAAAGTAATTTGGGGCCCTAGTGTGTTTAAGTTTGGAAATCCTTTTAAACTTTAAATGTTTAAAATAAGGGCAATTTTACAATAAAAAGTGAAATTTAAAACTTTAATATAATTCAATGGGGAAAAAGGAATAACCCTCCCTTTAAAAAAAAAACCCAGACCCCAAAAAAATTTAAAACCGGGGGGATCTTTTCTTTACTATTGTAAATAGGTTTGGGGCCCGCCTTTTTTGGCCATGTTTTTTGGGTAAACCAACCCCCCCCATTTTGAGTTTTGAAACAAAAAAATAACCCAGAAAGGGAATCAGCACCACTGAGGGGAACCCCTAGTGTGTCCCAAATGAACATTTCCCCCCCAAACAGGTTAGCAATAAGTCTTTAGTTGCATGGTTTTTGTTTTTTGTGGAACCTCTACTTGTAATTTTTTCTGGAATTCTCCTTTTTTTTGCATTATATTTTAAATTTAAATTTTTTTTTTTGAAAAAAACCCTCCCTACCTAACCCCCTTTTTGAATGCTCCTTTCGATTTCTGTTCCTTGAGGGGCGTATCTTTTACAAGTTGTTCATCATTAAAACAAATTTTTTTGAAAGATGACCCCGCTTTCCGGGAAAGGCCCCCAAAGGATAGTTTTTATTCAAAGGGCCCTTAGCCATTTTAATCTCAGTTCATAAATTTTCTTTTTTCTCATTAAAAAAATTATTCAAAATTTAAAAATTTTTTTTTTTTTAGATAAAAATAAAGTCCCCCACAAAAAGTTAAGAAAGGGGTATTAATTTACTGAAGAAAACATGTCCAAAGGGAGTAAGTGGGGGAAAGGGGGAATTCTCACTCAAGGGCAAGTACCAAGTGTTGGGGTACTTAACGAAATTTTAAAGGGCTTTTAATCTGGAAAAAAAGGGCCCCCTTAAAAAGATTTTAAAAATTTTGGGTTTGGGAAAGCCCACTTTGAAAACCTAAAAAACAAAACAACTATAAAATTAAATTTTTTCTTTTGGGTTCCTTTATTTTAAACCTTTTTGACTCCTAACATCCTTTAAGCTCAAACCGTTTTTCGTTTTTAGTAAAGAAAACCACATCCCAAAACGTTTAAAAAGGCTGATGGCCCTAAGGGGCCCAACATTTTTTTAAATGGGAATCCTGAGGGTTGCAAAATTTTACGAAAAATACCTAAAAAGATTGAACCCACCCCCAAGCTAAAAAAAAAACCCAAATTTCATAGTTTTTTTGATCATTTTTCGAAATTAAGAAAATTTTCCCAAAAAATAATTTTTCTTAAAAATTCCCAAAATTTGATTTTAAAAATGGAAGGAAAAGGATGCTGTTTCAAACTTCCATAAGGATCCAAGATCTTTACCCCCATAAGAGGTTTTCACGAGATCGTTTTGGGTGAGAAAAAGAAATAGGGGAATGCTTTACGGGTGTGTTTTGGGTTGGGGGAAACGCTGGACTTTGATGATCTGTACAATAATTTTATCCAAAAAGCGAAAAAGAATAAAGCCCTGGGGGGAAAGTTCTGCCTCCCTGAAACATCGAATAAAAACCCCCGGAAGTAAACATGACAACTCAAACTTTTTTTGGGATTCCCCTGCAATTTTTTAAACCCAGATTTAAACCCAATCGGCCATGTTTTCTAAATTTTTGAGGGAGCCAAGGGCACACCCGTTTTTCAAAATTTGTGAAGAATCGAAAAGCATGGCTTTGGGCCCGGGACAACCCCTTTTTTAACTTGGGCTCCCCCTTCCAAGCTTTATTAAAAATTTTGGCTCACGAGACCCCTGGCTCTGTATGTAGCTGCTATTGCCTGGGAATCTCAAAGAATTGCAAACTTTTTTCGATGGTTTTTTTTTAAAAATGTTTAGAATTTTTTATACAAAAGGTTTTTTCATATAATCAATATGTGTTTCTCATCAGCGAGCTAACCTTTGGGAAAAACAGTGCCCTAAAATACCGACTGTGGGGTTTTTTTGTTTGCATCAAAAAATTTGTATAAATTTCAAATGGTTTAAAACTTTAAAGAATAAATCTTTTTTATTAGATCCTTTGGCAACAATATTTTTGGAAAGAACATGAAATGAGTTTTTACACCCTCCTTGGGGAAAAAGGGGAAATTTGGGAAAAATTAAAAAAAAAATGAATAATTCCTTCCCTAAAATTTTATAATTCTATTTACAGTAATAGAAATTCGAGAAATTACTAAACCCGATTTTTTACCAAAAGGAAAAACTCAATTTAAAAGTTAGATAAGGATTTTAAAGATGTCGGAAAAAATATTTTATAGTTCCCCAAAATAAAACTCAATCTTTACCACAAAAA
This sequence comes from Timema cristinae, assembly GCA_039000515.1. Taxonomy (NCBI): domain Eukaryota; kingdom Metazoa; phylum Arthropoda; class Insecta; order Phasmatodea; family Timematidae; genus Timema; species Timema cristinae. The sequence continues at coordinate 15,934 of JBCFYV010005112.1, forward strand.
TCTAGATTTTTCATTATTTTTTTTTAAAATCATCATGTAAATCTTATTAATTCCTGGTTGTATAACTATAAATAAAATATTTTCTTTTGTTTAAAAAAAATAATTCATTTTCACCTTTTTTAAGGGGCTTTTATACCACGCAAATTGGGTTGGGAACGTAAGTTGGCAAAAATTAATCGTAGAAGTTTACATTTGTCTTTAAGGTGTCCATACCGAATAAAATTGTCGTCAGATTACACAGTTTTTTTTTTTTTTATAGGAGCAAACTTTAAGGGTTTCTGTGAAAGTTACTAGATTTTTAGAATTTATTCCTACGCCCAAAAGGGCCCTTTTTAAAACTGTTTGCTTCTGCACCAGATTGATTAAAGCAAACTCGGGTTATTAAGCTTTATACTGTTTTAGAAAATTTTTATTAGGGCCAAATAGGTTTGATTTATTTGGATGGTTTTTTTTTTATGATTTGTTTTTGGGTTTGGGGTTTTCCTTCTGTTCTGTGACTTACCTTATTTGTTATTTCTTAAATTTTGACATATACTTATAAACCCTTTCGTTTGTTGCTTTCACGATTAAAAACACATCAAATAAAAGCACCTGCTACAATACACTCCACAAAACTCTAAATCCCGGGACACACGACACAGCTTCTTGTACAAAAGGTTGCGCAAAAAATTTTTCAATATCTTGGGCACGTGGATTCCATAAAAAATTTTAACCAGTGACTGTTCACAAAGCGTTTTTTGATTACAAAAAATGATTTGAAAAAAAAAAAGTGTTTTTGCACATTTTTTGGGAAAAATTTAAAGATTGAAAACTTTTGGGAAATTTTTGGGATTTAATGTAAATTTAAAATTTTTAATCATTCCTAAATAATTTTGTCAATTTTTTTTCATTTTTCAAATAAAATTTTCTAAAACAATAGAAAAAAACCCTTTTTATTTTGGGTTTTTACCTCCTTCGGGGAAAGTTTTTTTGTTTGTTTTTTAGGCATTCATTTTCTTATCACTTTATTTTTTCAAAAGCCCCCAGACAAAATTTTCCCTTTTACAACTAAAAATTTGTTTTAGAAAATTGACTGATGCGGGGAAAAGAGTCCTATTTGCCAAAAAGTATACAATAGTTGTGAAAAAACAGATCTTTTTAAAATGTTTTTTGGGGTTCCCACGAACCGTCTTCAAAGGGTTTCAACTTCTTTCAAACTTTATGTACAAAAGTTGTGTAGTGTTACTGGGCTAAAATTTTGTAGGTAGGGGGCAGTATTTTTTTCAATATTAAATTCCCCTTCCCTGCCATACCAACCCACTATGTTTTTAAAGGGGGTAGACAGAGGTAGTAATTTCAGTTCTATCGTCATATTTCGGGGAAGAGAAGTTTTGATTGGGTGCTTGCATTTTTTTCTGACAACTGCAGCTCTTCCCTTTTAAACCCCCCCCCCCCCCCCCACAAAAAAAAATCAATGGCGCCTCAAATAAAACTCACTAGTTAAAAACAAATTTGGGTGAAAAACCCAAAAAAATACCGACTTTTCCCCAAACCCCGATTATATCGAATAGTGCCGTCTTGCATGCTGTTACGGTCACTGTCATGTTTTGGGGTGTTTATTTTCAAAAACCCCCGAGGGTTGAATTACATTTAGAGAGTATTATTAGGAAAATATTTTTCAATCATTAAATAAAATTATTAAAATTTTATCTTTAATCAAAAAAAAGCTTGCGTAAAGAAACAAAATGCTAACCTTCAAAAAAAGTGAAATTTTTTCCAAAAAACTTTGCGTTCCCAATTTTAAAAGTTTTAAATATTCAATGATTTCTTGTTTCACCGCGTTTTTTCTTGCTATCTGGGGTGCCTATATTGACTCAAAAGTGGTAGCTATTTGGAAACCGCCTAGGTGGAGTAGTTGGCTAACACGCTAGATTTATGTTGGGGCTAGACTGCCGAGGGCGAGGAGATCCCACGTTTAATCGGGTCAGGTGAAATGGTTTTGGTTTTTTTTTTAATGGTTTTCCATCTTCCTCCACGAAAATGCAACTCATTTCCCCTAAATGCAACCTTCCCCAATTTTCCCAATCCATTAGCGTATTATACACAAGCGTATTAAACCAAAAAAGGGTTGGGCCCTATGTCAAATAAAGAAAAATAAACAATTAGGGGAAAAAATAATTTTTAAAAAAAAGTTCCCCAAAACTGCTGTAAAAGAAAATGGGAAAACCATTAAAAAGAAAAAGGTTTGGGATGAAAAACGTGTCTACGTGTATCGGGAATGTAAGGGCATTTTTTGCACCGCGTACTACTACCCGTTTGGTTTATACGTCTATCTATTAAACAAATTAATGCGTCAGAGTTTGGGAAGGTTTTTTTGGGAGGAAATGCAACCCCCAAAGAAAAAAGATTGAAAAACCCTTTAGGGAACCCATTTCCCTTTTGGGGGGACTCGGCTGGGGTCCCGGGAAACCCCATCCCCGTCTTTGTAGTGTAGTCCAACACCAGAGTACGCGTTTTGACAAAAACGGCCAAACCCAAACGTATGGATGAGTTCTTTAAAATGTCACAAAGTTTAAGAATTAGTATTTTATTTGGAAAAAAAAATATGAGTGGGCCATAGTGCTGCAGTAATGTGTTTGGGACTGCACTTTTCCCTGCCACCCCGTTTTGACGTAAAAACTTGTACTTTTACTGTGCTTACAAAAAAAAACGCCAAATTACTCCAAAAACCCCACTAATGGCCACAAGTTTC
>JBCFYV010005113.1:0-18213 GCA_039000515.1 Timema cristinae
GGAAATTCCAAGTATAAAACTTAACTAAAAAAAAGATTTTGAATATTTTTCCACGAAAATCAGTGCCTGAACAGCGTTCCCCCGGGTTCCCACTCCCCTACACCCCTGATTAAAAAGTACACACATATATATACTTGTTTATAGCTCAAAATGTATTAATTTTTATTAAAAAAATATTTTATATTTAATAGTATTACAACATTAAAATGAAGTTATTACGAGTCTCAAATAGTTGCGGAGAAATGATGACAATTTGAAAATCTCCCTTACGTAAAGTACCCTCAAAGACATGTTCATGAGAGAATGAAAATGTCCATCTTGTTTATGATGACAAACAGTGTTTAAATATTAAATTTAATCAAAATCATTATAGCAAATTTCTAAAAAATATATTTATTCTCTTTTTGCCTTTCAATAAACTAGCCTTAAATTTAGGGTTAGATATTTAATTTAAAAAAAACCTCGGGAGAAAGGGGGGGCCCTTAAGAAAAAAAGAAAAAAACTGATACAAGTTTTAACCCACTCAGTAAAATGGTTTCGGTTCTAACCCAAAACCAAGGCACAAACAGTATGATAGACGACATTGCGGAAACAACCTTTTTTTTATTTCAGGAGCTATGAAACGTCGAAATTTATTAAGGCCCTGCCTACCCATAAATGCACGGTTCTAAACAAAAGAATTTAAAACAAAATATATTTAATAATTCAACATTGTTGTTTTTTATTTATTTTAGTAACATATCTGGGCATCTTTCATAATTCTTATGGAATTTTCAAACCATGCTAAAAATAGTTATTGAAATATTTTCATTAAAATGTTTCCATTTCAATGCATTTTAAATGGGAAAACAAAAATTATTAATGGATTTATTTATTTTCTTTGTACAATTAAGCTAGAGTGTTTGTTTATAACATACTATTTAATGAATAATTTCTTTTTCTTTTTAGACATATTTTTTAATTTGGGTTAGCTTCAATAATCACGACGATATTGAGCTCTAACGACTCCCAAGTTGACTCTCTAATCAAAATACATGGTTTTAAATACAACTTTTCCTTCTGCAACTAGTTGTCATAGCTGATAATAGGTGCCGTTAGTATGATCATTACCCATTTACAAGCTAGTATCATTTTGCAAGCGTTGGCTAACCTGCTGTATCGGAATGCAGGCGGCAATGGAGGGTTAAACTAATCTCTGTGACCTTCTTGAGTCAAAGAAACAGTAATACCATGTACGTTAGGATAAGAAGGGCCAATGTCCAATTATGAAAATTTGCGTAATTAAATATAAACAATTAAACATCTTAATATATTCAGTAACTAAAATACTCACAAAGTCTTCCTGCTGTGTGAATAAATATAGTTGGTCCCTACTTACTTCAATGAGAGTATTACTTTAGTGATACATTATTTTCAAAGAAAAAGCCACATGCTTCTCCATACACAAAGTTTTATGACATTAGCCCTTATTTGACTGAGACAGTAAAACATGTAAAATTCGTCACTCTTATCTTATATTCTTTCTTGAGTTTTCTCATTCTTTAGCACTACACGTTGTAATAATAAGAGTATTCAAAGTATATGAAAACTACTGTACATTGAATTTTTAATACACTATTATAATAAATAAAAATAAACATTCCTGCTCATATCAAACATAGTTATTTTAAATAAAATTTGGTCTAAATGTAATTTGGAGACGTTCTCAGTATAATTTTATATACTAGTTTTTATTTTACGGTCTAGGATTTGACTCTCATTGGACTTTGGAATAAGTTATTTTTCAAAAAGTTAATGAACAAAGTTTTTGGTAGTCAAGATGTGAAAATGTTAATTTTATTTTATTAGCGTGTTAAATGTGATTACTTTAAATTTGAACCTGTTGCATTCTCGCAGTTTGTGCGCTCGTTTCGGAAGAAATGTATCGAATACCGAACAATAAGTACCCACGGTGATTACTTTTTATATAATTAACAATATGTGACCTTTGTTGCTTTTGAACAAAATCCAAGGGATTGTATAAATTTTGAGGTGGAGAAGTATTTACAAAATATTATTTTATATCCTTGTGAATAACAAGTTTATGAAGAAAGGGCGCACAAAGAAAATCAAAGATATAATTGATTATTTAACTTTTGTAGTAAAGGGTAAGTTTTTTTTAATGGTATGCATATTACTGGCGCTTAGGCTATCTGTATCTACTAATTTAAGTACAATGGATGAGCAGCGATACTATTTTATTTACTGTAGAAATAATATCAAAATTAAGATACAAATAAATATTTCTATATAACAATGCAGCGATTATTCTGATATTTCAAGTACTTTAAAAAAAAAAAAAAAGCTCTTAGCTGAAAGTAAATGTTACTAACACTCTGTAACGCACTTATTGTATGTTCAAAATCTCTTGTACCTTAGCCGAGTTCGTATCACGCTAGTACTAAGTAATTTCAACCTAACAGGGAATCGAACTAGTCAAGTTATTGAGCTGATTAATTTACGCACTCAGTGCTCAGTCATAGCACTTCAGCAATATTGACCACGACATGAAGCCGATGATAAGTAAAATATATTTAAAACCATTAGAGTTAATGAACTTTTGTGTTCCCTATGCCATAAAGTAAGTAAGTAAGTATTTGATACCCGGCCGCCTCTGTTGTATAGTGGTCAGATTTACTGGCTTCAGATACTGAAGTCCCAAATTCGATCCCCAGTGCCCCTAATTGTGTATGTGAAGCAGTGGGTCTGAAACGAAACCAAAATCAACCTCGTGAGGACAAATGAGGAGATAATTGAATGAATAAGTAGCGCTTCAGTCTAGAAAACTGAGATAGAAGTCTGGAGGGCTCGTTGTGCTAACCACATGGCACCCTCAGCTTGAAAATGTTGGCCCTATCTTTGCCAACATACGGCAGCCTCTCGATTGGTATAGCCTGCTTGCAGGCTGACACCATGGAGATATTACTCAAGTTAAACTCTACCAATAGGATAAAAAATTATTCCCAAAAACATTTATTTCTGGAAAATTGTGTAAATCCTATAGATGTTTGAAAACTGTAAACACCGTATTAAATAACAGATACCCACTTCAGTGGCTGAGTGGTCTAAGGTGTCACTAGTGTTAAATTGGCCTGCTGATAGCGGAGCACTTGGGGTGCAAATCCTGGTCGAGTCTATTGAGGGTAGTTTTTCCTAAATTGTTTCCCCATCTTCCAAAATAAAAATGCTGGTAGATAGCCTCTCAAATGCTTCTTTCCTCATTACCACCCAATTAGATTATCATATATGCGTATAACATGAACAGGTAGTATGACGTGGTGATATCAGTAATAAAAATAACAGATATATTTATAGTCAAAATTTTTATAGTCTTCGAAATGAAACCGCTTTTAAAATATGTTATTGCCTCCTTAGCCTTTAAATTTTAAAAATTAGCCAAAGCACAGTGGCCAAATTTAGCACATTAAATTTTAGTTATTTTTTATTTTGCCTGCTTACTAATAAACTCAAATAAATGGTACGACAAAATCGTAGTCTACATACTCAATCGTATAGGTTATTTATTATAGTTAGTGACAAAACCTTCAAAAATAAGTTATCTCTAATTTTACCTTAAATACATTTTTCTCTGATAAATAAGTGTATCACTACCCTCACCAGATATTTATTTGAAAAAAATTCAATAGTGGTACAACAGCATTAACCTGGAGTCACGTGACACTTTGATATGCTAATTTCTCAAAATGGGCACGGGTACAAAACTTTCTCTTTGTGGTACAAAACGGTACAGAACTAGTATAAAACTTTGGCATGAAAAAATTCAAAAATGGTACAACAGCATTAACCTGGAGTCACCACTTTTATATGCTAATTACTCAAAATGGGTACGGGTACAAAACTTTTTCTTTGTGGTACAAAACGGTACAAAACTAGTACAAAACTTTGGCATCAAAAAATTCAAAAGTGGCACAACAGCATTAGCTTGGAGTCACCACGTTGATATGCTAATTACTCAAAATGGGTACGGGTACAAAACTTATTTGTGTTACAAAACGGTACAAAACTAGTACACAACTTTGGCATCAAAAAATTCAAAAGTGGTACAATAGCATTAACCTGGAGTCACCACTTTGATATGCTAATTACTCAAAATGGGTACGGGTACAAAACTTTTTCTTTGTGGTACAAAACGGTACAAAACTAGTACAAAACTTTGGCATCAAAAAATTCAAAAGTGGCACAACAGCATTAACTTGGAGTCACCACGTTGATATGCTAATTACTCGAAATGGGTACGGGTACAAAACTTATTTGTGTTACAAAACGGTAAAAAACTAGTACAAAACTTTGGCATCAAAAAATTCAAAAGTGGTACAACAGCATTAACCTGGAGTCACCACTTTGATATGCTAATTACTCAAAATGGGTACGGGTACAAAACTTTTTCTTTGTGGTACAAAACGGTACAAAACTAGTACAAAACTTTGGCATCAAAAAATTCAAAAGTGGTACAACAGCATTAACCTGGAGTCAACACTTTGATATGCTAATTACTGAAAATGAGTACGGGTACAAAACTTATTTGTGTTACAAAACGGTACAAAACTATTATAAAACTTTGGCATCAAAAAAAGTTCAAAATCAAAAGGGGTACAACCGCATTTACCTGGAGTACGTGGAGTACTCACTTTGATATGCTAATTACTCAAAACGGGTACGGGTACAATACTTTTTCTTTCTGGTACAAAACGGTACAAAACTAGTACAAAACTTTGGCATCAAAAAAAGTTCAAAATTAAAAAGTAGTAAAACAGCGTTAACCTTGAGTCACCACTTTGATATGCTAATTACTCAAAATGGGTACGGGTACAAAATGGTAAAAAACTAGTACAAAACTTTGGTATAAAAAAAATTCAAAAGTGGTACAACAGCATTAACCTGGAGTCACCACGTTGATATGCTAATTACTCAAAACGGGTACGGGTACAAAACGGTACAAAACTAGTACTAAACTTTGGCATCAAAAAGGTTCTAAATTCAAAAGTGCTACTACAGGTTAATGGACGTCTAGCTGACTGGAATGGATAGGCTAATTTTTCTGCTCGAGAGTGTGATTGTATCTTGACGTTATGTCTCCCCACGTTTAGTCAAACTTGGTCGCCTACACACTTTACGGTCCGGCACTACACTTCTTATCTCTCTCAATTCTTGGAAAAAAGTTTGCTCGCTGCCTTTACTGATTAACGGTCGTGGTCGCCAGTCTCCCAGTTGTTTAAACAAACCAGTAATTCTGCCAACCTGATGGCTGGAATCCACCAGTTCGTATAACGTTAGCAACGCCATCTATTTTAGAGCTGAAAGCTCAACACGCCGCCAGAGAGGGTAGGCAGGGCCTTAAATCTCAATTTCAAATTTGTGACGATCACAATATATTTTCACTCCGAGGTGTCGAGACAAAGTAAATATTAGTTTAAAAGTTTTAGTACCCACAGCCGTTGCTTGCCGTTGGTTTGATCGCCATTGATGGGGAGGTCGAGGATCGAATCTCACCTGCGTGAACTGAAGATGGTTTTCCCGTTAAATGTACATATATACCTTTAATGGTTTTCCACAAGTGATTTATCACTCTGGTTTTACCATCTTTACTCCATGCAAATACTGGTTCACTTTCTCTTAGCTAACTTCCTCATATCTACCCAATCAGATTAAGCCGTTAATAACCTGTGTTCTGAAAGTATCAATAAAAAAGAAAAACTTGGTTTTGGATGGGTTATAAACATATTCTAATAATAAATTAATGATTTTAAATGGAAACATGACTAAGCGAGTGTTATTTGACTCATATTTTTTTCTATATTATAAAATACAATGTTTTTGTTAGTATGGTGTTCGGAAAAAGTTAACAGTAAGGCCTATTTGTATAGTGAAGTAAATGTAGGGAAGAAAATATATTTGTATATATTTCTACAGTAACAAATGTCACAATTGACTGTAAATAATTATTTCTTTCCTAAAGTAACTCAGAAACATTATACTTTGACGGGGATTCGAACCCTTGTCCTTTGACATCATTCAATAAAATCCCGAGATTGTGCCTCAAAACTCGGCATCACTTCTTGGAGAGAAAGTCCGTTCCCCGTAGGAATTATTTTCTGAAAGGTCTTTTTCCCTACCAGAAATCTATAATATAGTAACATATTGGTAGGAAAAAAGACCCTTAAGAGAGTATTTTTCCTACCATGAACGAAGTTTAGCTTGTCTGTTGAGTAGCAAGCAACAAAGTTGAAAGTATTAGGCGAGGAAGAAAGGGGGGGGGGGGCTGGTTGTGGAATGTAAGGACACTGAAAGGATGGTAGTATAGAGGGGAGCGGGGTCGGTATGTCGACTGCCATAAGCACAGCAGCGCACCTCTGGTTAGGTGATAATACATGGAACTACTTGGAAAAGAGATTTGCAAAACCTCGAGATGTTCATCCGAATCTTTAAGGCCCGTTGACACGGTGTTAGTGGACTAATGCAAGTTTAGTGGTATTAGCTTACTAACATGTTAGTTGTGTTGACACGTATTTTTCACTTGCATTAGTAGCGCTTATAAAAACATGGCTGAAAATGAAGAGTGGTGATAACTGGTCTTTCTATTGGAGCCTTTTTTTTTATCACTGCGTCTCATTTCTCGTTCGAGCTATTTATACGCATATACTAATTACGCTTATGTGTTAGGAGCTAGTAAGGGTGAATTTAGAATAAGTATGGGCGGCCACATAAATTACAATTTCTTAGTAACGCAATTTATCATAATTAGTTTACCTATTTAATAAAAATTGTTTTATATAGCCAACATAAAAATTTTAGTGATTAGTGTGTCTCCTATTTCTTAGTTCCTTAATACATTAAAATATATTTTAGTTGATCCTAAATAATTATTAAATTGTTTTACTTGATTTGTTAACTTATTTAGCATATATGTTAAATAAAATTAAACTCAAATAAGGTCAATAAATTCCAATACAACTAAACTGGGTAGGGCATTTTTTTAAATAGGTCCAACCCAGATTTTTTCAGCACTGTTTTAAATGTTGGTATACTAATAACAAAATATCTTGCTAAATTCTAGCTAGACCTAAAAAATAAAAAATAAAAATAGTAGGCCTTAATTAATTTGTTGGGCATTTTTTAAAATAGGCCTAACGCCGGTTTTTTAAACTCTGTTTTAAATTTTGGTATACTAATAACAAAATAATTTGTTAAATGCTAGCTTGCTAGGCCTAAAATATTCCTTAAAAATAATAATTCATTAATTTGTAGATTGGTTTAAATATAGACTATCTGGTTTGCTATACGATAATAATATTAAATTATGTATCTACTAAAGATTCCAAAGCATTACTACAAGTGTTTGATGTGTGTGGGCTGAACATTTATAATTAAAACTTATAAAGATTGGTTAAAGTGTCAAATATGGAGATTGGAAAACGCGCCGATGATTTCGCGTGAAAAACACCGGCCATTCATACCTTACTTGCCGATAACGCGAATATTATGTTGCCGGAACTAATCACGGTACTACAAAGTGTTATTATATTTTGTGATCGTATATAAAAAAAATTACACATTCCACGTTGAGTGGTAGGAAATAATGGTTTGTTAAAATTATTGATACCATTTGTTTACCGATATTAAATAATATCTCTCACAAGGATCATTTGTAAAATTTACGTGGGTATAAAATTTTATTTTGGAAACTTCTAGAGAATATGTACACCTGATATAACTTTACAATACCCTATAGTGCAATATCCCTCCCATTCTTATTTTTATAAATTCGGTGCTTAAAATTGCACAAAAACTCATTCTTTTCATAACATTCCACAAATAAGTGTCCCCCGCACAACCAGTTCTTCAGTTGCCGCCATTTTGGATTGTCTACTTGCATTAGTAAAGTTGGAAGGTGACCAACTTTTTCAGTTGCAAGTGGACTTGCATGTTAGTAGCTTGCTTGTCTGTTTACACGGTGCAAGCTGTGCGCGCGCAGCCAAATTAGTGGACTTGCATTAGTCAACTAACACCGTGTCAACGGGCCTTAATGCAAGTAGACAATCCAAAATGGCGGCAACTGAAGAACTGATTGTGCGGGGGACACTTATTTGTGGAATGTTATGAAAAGAATGAGTTTTTGTGCAATTTTAAGCACCGAATTTATAAAAATAAGAATGGGAGGGATATTGCACTATAGGGTATTGTAAAGTTATATCAGGTGTACATATTCTCTAGAAGTTTCCAAAATAAAATTTTATACCCACGTAAATTTTACAAATGATCCTTGTGAGAGATATTATTTAATATCGGTAAACAAATGGTATCAATAATTTTAACAAACCATTATTTCCTACCACTCAACGTGGAATGTGTAATTTTTTTTTATATACGATCACAAAATATAATAACACTTTGTAGTGCCGTGATTAGTTCCGGCAACATAATATTCGCGTTATCGGCAAGTAAGGTATGAATGGCCGATGTTTTTCACGCGAAATCATCGGCGCGTTTTCCAATCTCCATATTTGACACTTTAACTAATCTTTATAAGTTTTAATTATAAATGTTCAGCCCACACACATCAAACACTTGTAGTAATGCTTTGGAATCTTTAGTAGATACATAATTTAATATTATTATCGTATAGCAAACCAGATAGTCTATATTTAAACCAATCTACAAATTAATGAATTATTATTTTTAAGGAATATTTTAGGCCTAGCAAGCTAGCATTTAACAAATTATTTTGTTATTAGTATACCAAAATTTAAAACAGAGTTTAAAAAACCGGCGTTAGGCCTATTTAAAAAAATGCCCAACAAATTAATTAAGGCCTACTATTTTTTTTATGTTTTAGGTCTAGCTAGAATTTACCAAGATATTTTGTTATTAGTATACCAACATTTAAAACAGTGCTGAAAAAATCTGGGTTGGACCTATTTAAAAAAATGCCCTACCGAGTTTAGTTGTATTGGAATTTATTGACCTTATTTGAGTTTAATTTTATTTAACATATATGCTAAATAAGTTAACAAATCAAGTAAAATAATTTAATAATTATTTGGGATCAACTAAAATATATTTTAATGTATTAAGGAACTAAGAAATAGGAGACACACTAATCACTAAATTTTTTATGTTGGCTATATAAAACAATTTTTATTAAATAGGTAAACTATTTTATGATAAATTGCGTTACTAAGAAATTGTAATCTATGTGGCCGCCCATACTTATTCTAAATTCACCCTTACTAGCTCCTAACACATAAGCGTAATTAGTATATACGTATAAATAGCTCGAACGAGAAATGAGACGCAGTGATAAAAAAAAGGCTCCAATAGAGAGACCAGTTATCACCTCTTCATTTTCAGCCATGTTTTTATAAGCGCTACTAATACAAGTGAAAAATACGTGTCAACACAACTAACATGTTAGTAAGCTAATACCACTAAACTTGCATTAGTCCACTAACACCGTGTCAACGGGCCTTAACGGTGAAATATTCACTAACGGATGGCAATGATAACTTATCTGTGTTAGGTTAATCTTAAAGGATATTATTGTGTTTGAAACTAAAAATCAACCATACATAATAGATTCAAATGTATTTTAATGAATTAGCAAAGGAAGTATAATAATTATTACAAGTGATTTTTTTTTAATCAAATTTGTAAGCTATTTAATTTCCTATCTAAAAGGTCGCCGACCGTGCCACCGTTAAAGTGCCAATAATGTTAACTGGAGACTTAAAACTATAACGACCCACATTTTTTACACATTTTATTAATATTATAAGAAATATACTTTCATAATAAAGACAAAATAACGAGAAGATGAGTAACCCAGTCATTATAACACAAACTCTAAACTACAGTTTTTGTATCATGAATGGCAGATGCCGACTAATTTTTACTTAAAGTAACTTATTAACATTTCAAGGTGAGGGCCTATTCATTTTTAACGAAAAAACACTTGAAATCGCCAAGATATATGAAAAACCCTAACATGAAGTGTCGAACCTAAGATTCCCGAATCAAGAGTCGCGGGCATCCAAATCACGACTGGACCATACGAAGGGGTATGTGCAAGGACAGCCAGTCTACTCGTGGCCAGACAACACACCGCTACTAAGAGTGCGTGGGAACCCACAAGGTCCCTAACCTGGTATCCACATATGGAGACTGTAAACGGTATCTACATATACAGGTCCTCGGCCTGGCATCAAACCCCGTACTTCATGAAAATACAGAAAATTCCCATTAGACCTAACAGCGGTAAATCAAAATTTCAGAAATCTGAACACAACTTTTGTAAAGAGGAGGTGGGTCACCCCTTAAATGAGATATATTGTACAGATAAACTCAAAATATAAACTATAGTAGTTGTAAGATAGTGATATTAAGTGCTAAATATTTACATGCCTTGTCATTTGGCGTGGAAATACAGAACCGTGGGGAAAAAACGGTTATCTTCAATAATATACGCATGTTTATTAAGTTATACTGTTTATATACACACCTCCTTTACGATTTTAACAGCGATCAAATATCGATACAATTTCAATAAAAAGAAACATAAAAAACTAAGAAAATGCAACAATTAATTAACATCGATACATTATCTTATAAGGGATGTTGAAAATATTAACATAGAAATTTCACTCATTTTCGAGAAAATTGATATTTTCCCAAGACCTGTCCAGTAGCTAGCGCCATCTACGGTTTACGTGATCCATCTGTTCTTGTTGCCGCGGAAGGATACTTTGGTCGGTTGTGAAGCCACGCCGCGCCTTTCACCCTCCCGCCCAACAACCCACAAAATAGGTTTTAGACTTGCACTCGACAAAGCCAAGGGTCTTAAGTAAACACAAAGTTTTAATGTAAATAAAAGTAATTACAATAGTGTAAAAAAGTAGTGTAAATGCACATTACAGTCTATATATATATTTATTTATTTATATATATATATATATATATATTTATATATTTTTTTTTTTAAGTTAAATGAATGTAGATTTTATAAGATTCAAAAAATTTAAGCAAAACTTGGTCAAAGTAGGGCCTATGGGGTGCCAAGTCAATGAATTAACTTTTAAATACAGTTTTAATTTCTATATTAGTATTGTTATTTTGTAAAATAAAAGTAAGCCCTAATATATGTAAGCCTTTCAAAAACAAAAATAAATAAAAGGGGGTATTTTCCGTACACATTAATGAAAATTTGTTATTTGGTTGTTGTGCCTCTTCTTCCCAGACATTAAGTTACTGAAAATACCATAGAAAAAATGTTCAAATTTTAAATTTACATCAGCAAACTTTAAAAAAAGAGAGTAAAATATGGAGTTATTTTTAGATTTTATCTTTTCGTCCACAAAGTTGTACAACTTTATAAACTAAAAAAAGAATATATGTATGACAAATAGTTTAGAATGATATTATGTAATGAACGAAAGAAAGGAAATTGGTTCATAAAAGACAGCAGAACCGTAGTTATATATTACATTTAAAATAATGTAAACTTAAGTTTTCTCATACTATTTAATTATTACAGGCATTGTATTTACTGGGAAAAGAGAAAATTGTTGTCTTTTTTTACATAAAATAAATTATTTTATGATTATTTTATCGTATTTTGAAATATTGAACTGAATAAAATATTTTCATCAACTGCGTGTCTGCATCATTGTAAAGAACTTGTTTACCGTTATGTTCAATCATATGGTTAGATTCGTCAGCCGCCATTTTGAAGCTATGTTCGTTAGAAATTTTTGTGAAAGTGGTGTTAATATTTTTTTTAAGGGGAATAAAACTATATAGGAGACCTGGTGGTCTAGGTGTAAGGTGTCAGACTTCTGAGCTGGCGGCCGGGGTTCAATCCTCGGTCCCGGCACAGATTTATCTGATTTCCAAACCCTTCCTTCACCTCTGACAAGGCATCTTGTGAATGTGGGGAATGCCAGGCCTCCACCGTGGTTCGGATTCCACGTTAAACTGTAGGTCCTTCATTTCATCTCACAATCACCCTACCATTACACATTAGCGTAAGTGCGTATAACCCGAACGGGTAGTAAGACGCGGTGCTAATAATATTAATAATAAAACTATAAATAAACTTTGTGTCCGACCTCAAATAAATATATAAATAATATTGGCCTAAATTACTGTGGTTAACTATCACATTAATATATTACCATCTGTTTTCATTACAGTGATCCAAAGTGATAGATATCAGCTGTTGGCGTAGTGATATATTATGGATTACTTCTAGTAACATTTCGAGCTGTCATCCAGGTAAAATTAGCTCGTGAATGCCTTATATGTAGTACAGTAAGAAAGAAGAGAACACAAAACCAATTCAATATACTCAGTCGCTTCCAGCGAATACAAAACAAGATTTACGTCTTTGTCTGTGTGCTCTGTTATGAGACAGGGTTGTTTTATTTACAAAATGCAATTTGAAGAAATTATCATTGGTCACAGATGTGCTGCCTTTCACGGTAGTTAGACCTAATTCAAATATAGTTTAACAATTACATCTGGATACGGAAATTGAATCAATGTCCAGATTTTTCCAGACATACTTAAGTAGCTTGGTGTATAAAAGGAACAGGTATAAAATAAAAATCCTCCTAGGTTATGCACACAAAAATAAACATAGCAGATTGTTGACAACATAGTTTTGATACGCTATCACAACCGTAAGGGGAAAAAAAAGAGTCTGCAGTCACGCATTATCTTAACTGACTTAGTTTAAAATATATTAAGAAACTTAAATTTAAGGTTGGCCAACTGACCATCAATTCTACCCTATACTGTTGATGAGTGATAGATCGGGGTTCGAATCCCAGTCGCGTCTAATGAGGGTGGTTTTCCCCTAAATGGTTTCACTCTCCCCTTCCACGCAAATGCGGGTACATATATTATCTCTAAAATGCTCCCTTCCTCATTCCTACGGCATTAGAGTAATTATGGCATGTTTGCAAAAAACCTGAACAAGTAGTTTGACGAAATAAGAAAAAAAAAAGCTCAAACGTCTAGATTATGCAAACTGATGTCACATCTAGTCAATCGATAGGTACACAATCGATAGATATAAACTCAACAATCGATTTAGTAGTCGATAGCTAGCTAGTCGATTAATATAAGCTCACCAATGTATCGAGTAGTAGATAGCTAGCTAATCTATTAATATTAACTCAGCAAACTATCTTGTCGATAAATAGCTAATCGATTAATATAAATTCACCAATGTATTTAGTCGATAGCTAGATATTCAATTAATATAAATATAACCAATGTATCGAGTAATCGATAGGAACCCACCGGCGGCATCAAGTAACGAGACTAGGCTATAAAAAAGATCGATTCCTTTAAAACGACCGTTGCTATTGTTCGTTGAAGCAAATAAGATTCAGTGAGTGAGGTCATCATTTATGTCATCGTTGGAATAATGGATGAAAAAGCATTCGAACCTTGTATGACGTCATGTTCCCTTTTTTATTCTTTTAGAAGGAAACTACAAACCGTAACTATTTTTTTAGACAATAGTTTTCATTTTACCGACGTGTGGAAAAAAGTACGCAATAATAGGCATGTTTAAAGTTCTAAATGCCCTGTTTCGTTATACAATAATTTTAAAATGTGGCCGCATGCGCTCTTCTGCCTTCTAAGCGTCATTAACTTTCACGCATGCGCATAACAAGAAACTTTTGTCTTGGCAACAGATGGAGGGAGAAAACTGTTGTTAGGTGTCAACATTAGGAAAACCTGTGCTAGTCAGATGTGTCAAAAACCAAATATACGAAATTATCTTGAAAAGACGTTCCTAAACTGGGTTGTCATAAAGATTATGAAATAAACTATTAGAGTTACGTCCCCGAGATTAAACAAATAACATCCGAAAAATAAAGAGCCACTAAACACATATCCTAAATATTTTGGTCAATTAATTGAAATAACAAGTTTTTCTACTCTAGAATGGTAGCTAACTTCCATCTAGTGACATGATTCTCAACTAATAGTGCCATTCTTGTTGAACTCTACAGCGCCTTCATCAACAATTTTTCATTCACTTTGTTCCCCTTTCTTAGTGGTTAAAGCTACTTGGTTCAAACCCACTTCAAACCGTTGCTAACTTGATATTTAGGCGTGTGTGGACTCACGGACTATCAAGATCACAAAATGTTCACCTTTGCCGAACGCAGAAAATTTGTTTTTGTACTAATAAATTTCATGGCAAAATTGAGCAATTTGTGTTATATCAGACCAAACTATCTTGGATGTAGGTTTTAACTGTAGAAGCTCCTTTAACAAATTAGCGACTTTAAGCACACATTAACCCTACCTATAAAAACTTTAGAAAAATAAAATCTTGGGTCCTATTTAGCGAAATATGCACAAGCTACATACAGATAGTGTATAATATTTCAAATCAATATAGTTTGCCAAACGAAATCCTTAATTTAATTATTTCGAATTGAAGATTTATTTTAAGTGTAGCCTATAACAATGATTAATGGAGGATACATTTAAACCATTGATGGAATACGTGATTATCTTGTAATGTAATTCTTTAATATGGGTGTGAATATTTTTAATATATATCCTTTGACTAGAGGAGCAATGAATTTTTAAAACTACCTAATATATGTGTATAAACTAAATACAGAATAAGGATCAAACTAAATGAGTCACACAATAAAACAAAATGCTTCAAATGAGTCACACAAATTTTCCGTTACTAACTTCTAGGACATAACTATTGATTTACTTACTTGCTGGAATTCCTCTCGTCTCTCAAGCCAACGTTGAAATGCGTGGAAGTCATTTTTATATGAATTAACTAATTTAAACAATACTAGATAGAGTTGTAAAATTAGATTCTATAAGCACAAACAACTAGGTTATTTTGATTTCTGTCTAACGTGAACGTTCCAACTTCCAAAGGCGCAAGTTGAATTTTCAAAGATGAATTCGATTGGTTCAAGTGACCAACCTAATGCAGATAAAAGATAAATCATCAAAACATTTATCATCAAAAATACTACATTAAATATGAAAAATAAATGAAATTTAAATATTTTAAAATAAACTATTTTCATACATTATTTATTGTATATTTAAGATATATAAGTAAAATATAATGAAATAAAATAAAACTATTTAGTATTTACAACTCTGCCTGCTGCCACCAGATGGCAGGAATAACGTGGCAACAAACATGTCAACGGCGGCCAGGTTCTATAAAATGTTTTCTAATAACTATTTTATACATTTTAATCATTCTTTGTAATCGGCTAATCGCATGAGACGCATTTCTTAATACTCATATAAATTGTAATTTTTATGTGAATTCTGTTGCTTCCAACCATAAACCAAATGATTAATATGTCAGTTATGCTAAATCAAGCTGCTGTAGAAGCGTTGTATTCTGCAACGTTTATGGAAAATTATTTAGATTGTGTGGAGAGTCTTCCTGACGACTTACAAAGATACTTCACACGAATGAGAGAGTTAGATGTATCTTATCAAGGTATGTGATTAATATTTTAACTAAATTACAGTTTTAAAAGGGGGCTCCCAAACCTAGTTTACCAACTGAATGTAGAATGCTTTTGAAGTAGTTTGAGACTTTGAGGAGCTTTATCATACATAATCAAAACACCTTATGGTCCCCTTCAAAATGAATGCATAATCAAAGCAAAGATCTATTGGTATTTTCTTTAAATTGAAATAGGCTAGTAACAAGCACCTCAATGTCTTGATAAAAATAAGATTTGGGAAGAAGGGGTGTGGGAGAGGGAAAGAATAGGTATGACTAGGCATAGGCCTTCTGCCGTTTAAAAAAAATATATATATAACATACAAATCGGTTATGATGAAGTCTTGATGGTTATTTTTAACTCCCATCTTAACGCAGTCCACTAAAGCTTGAATCAATTCGATACTAGGCTCCTAAATAGAACACCATAGGATAGCCCATCAAGAATTATAAGGTATTTAAATTATTCCTTTATAACCTTTTTCTGTCCATAATTTTGTAATAGGCTTAATCATATATGTTAATGTTATATTGGCCCTCATGAATAAAAACTAAGATTAAGTTACACTTAGTACTTATTGCTTAGAAAATATAAGTACTTACTTGTTGTCCAATGAATAAAATCCATAGGCTAATGCAAGCTTATTCTCAAAGAATATCCTGCAGAAAAAGTATCTGCTGGGGATTAAAGTGTGTGCTGAAACTGTTTAAGGATAGCCCATGCTTTGAATCTCATGAATAAAGGGAGATAATATGACACAAGGGTGGGATTCTGTTTTTTTCTTTTTTCAGTGTCTAATTACTAGAAATATGTTTCTGGCACCTATAGGCCTACACACAGCAAGACTCTGAAGTTTCCGATTATAAACAAACAAACTTTGTTGAAAATTCCAAACCATAAAAAACAATATATTCTAAAACTTAATTAATTGACTGGGTAATGTTCCACCATATGCCATAGTATTGCATAGAATGAAATGTGTCTTGGGTTAGCGAAACTTTCTTAGAATACTTAAGGTGTGGCAGAATAGCACATATGTAGGATTTAATTTTGTACTCTGGGAGGGCACTTTGTTGGAAAGAGATTTTTTTTAGGGGGTAGCTGCCCTCCACCTCCTGAACTACCAATGTAAGAAGTTTTTATTTGACATTATACACTTTTGGGACTGATTTAAAAGTTTTTATTGTAGCTTTAGACTTGGGTTAAATCTTCCTCCATTGTGTAAAAAATATACATTTTACCATAGCTTTTATTAGAAAGCGTTACTGTTGAACAAACTTTGGAAGGCGTGCTCTAGTTGCCCAGTTGACTAACGCGTTTGTTTCTTATTGCACTAGATCACAGGAACATGTCACAATTATACAGAACTATCTAGTAGCCATTACAACATTTTTAATATTTATACTGTAGGAAAAGATAAAGCTGTAAACTCTGAAAGTCATTACTAGAGCTGGGGCTTCTATGTAAATATATATTCTATTCTTCGCCATTTTAGATGCTCAGAAGATAGAAATCTCAACGAATTATCATATTAGGGTTAATATAATATATAATATGAAAATAAAATATTATTTGATTGTCATTTTATATATATTTTACATGTTTATATGTTTCAAGTAATTTTACATAAAGCTACCTTTGTTATCTTTAATATAATTTTATACTAATTGCAATTTGTTGAATTTTTACATACATATTTTGTTATATGACACTACATAAAAATCCTAGCTTTAGTCATTACAATATCTAATATTTGCAGTTATTTTTATACAGCAACATAGCACTATATAGAAATATCTAGTAGCCATTACAAAAAACACATTTTTTCTATATATCACAATATAATAAATTTTTAATCAATAATGGTATTTTAGTGACAGTTTTTAAAATAAAGAAAAAAATCTATACAATTACTTTGTTTCTAAAACCTTTGGCTACTTTGTTTTAGTCTTTTGTGCATTCAAAATATATTCTGGATTCTGAATTTCATTGATCTAGTGTGCTTAGGATCTATTAGCTTTGGCAATATGAAATTTAAATAAAATCTAGTTAATTTTGATTCTATTTCAATTTTCTAAAAATCATCACCTTTTTCTAACCTTTTCATTATCATACATTTTTTTGTCCACATGACAACTAAACAATATTTTTGTTGGGTGTTGTGAAGATAATAATTATAGTAAGTAAAGGAGGCTAAATAAATCCCATTCATAACATAATAATAAGAGTAATGCCCATTTAATTCTGTGCTACTATACACAGTAAATTAATTAGAGAAATTAGAAATTAAAAATGGTGAGGTAGAGAACATTGTGATGAAAATTTATTCCAGGAAGGGAGAGGTATCTGTGTTAAGATCTCAGTATTTGAATCTGTAAAATTGAATTCTTTAATAAATTATATATTTTTTAAAAGCTTGGCCTTGGTGTGAAATTGAAAATTATTTTGTAATATGTTGCTTTGAAGAGACTTATATTTAGCGCTGATTCAACTTAGGTTTAGTTGAGGTAATTGGGTTGGATGTCTATACTCCCTTTTCCCCAGACGAACCCCGTTTGCTCAGGACGGATATTGTTGAGACAGCTTTTATCCAAATAGTCTGAGAATCCTTGCAAGAATATAGTTTTTTTTAAAA
>JBCFYV010005114.1:0-18038 GCA_039000515.1 Timema cristinae
ATTTGTTTTTTGGGGAAGCCCTAGATTAAGCTTGCCATATAAATTGATAATTAATCCTGTACTTGAATGTGGTCATTGAATATATAGCTAAATATATAGTTAAATACTTAGCCTAAATATATTCCAGATAAATTGTTGAAAATAATTTAATCCTATCAGTGCCCTCTTTAAAATTAGAATTACATGAAGAAAAAAAAAATGCTTGCATTAAAGTTGCTCTCATGAATAACAAACATGATCAATTTTGTCCATAAGAAAAGTATTTTACAAGCATGACATTGAGTTAATTGACAGTTTTCTTGAGCGCTCTGCATGGCGAGATTTTATTGGACAAACCTCCAGCGATCAGCCCTCTCTATACATTCTCTCAATATTGTCTCTCAACATCTTTTCTTGTTCTGTGAAAATCAAAAAAACAAAATTGATTTACTAAGAAAATCAGATTATTTACTACAATTTAATGTTTTAAATCATATGATTGTTTTTAACAGAGTATATTTTTGGTCTAAGACTGTGTAATAAACTTCAAATCACTCGTACTCAGCCAGAATTTATACAATAAACTTGATCTTGACTAATTTAATGTGAATTATAAATACATAATTATGCATGTAGTGCCTTCTTGAGCGACAAGCATACCTTCTACATAGTTGCTAACCACAAAAAATGGTGAGACCAAGACCCCCAGCATGCAGATCCTTACTATATATGAAGGGTGGCCATAGTATGAAACAGTGTTTAGGTCACAAAAAATGAGTGACTTTGGGTCACCCATATTAATAATGGAGCATGACGCTCTGGTATCTTGGCTGTCATGTTTTGATCAGGTTGACTATGTTGTAAGTATAGACACATCATTAGACATTAGGGATAAATGGTTGAATATTGAATTTTCAGTTAAAAATATGTCGTATTCTACATGTCCTTACCATTCATTCAATGTCATTTAATGTATTTTATCCGAAAAATGTTGACAAAATCAGAAAATTTACTTACAAAAGATTGCAGTCTGAATTAATTATTAATCTGTTGAGTAAAAATAATTTTAGCTCAAATTGTATGATGTTTGCATGAAATTTTCTGTTAATTTTGTGTTTTATTCAAAACTGTCAAGTGATCTTACCTTCACTGAGGTTTGCAATAATACATTGCTTTCTCAGAAACTCTGCACACAGCTCTTTACTAAGTCCAAAGGCATGCATATTGCATGTAAATGTACTGAAAGCAAAATAAAAAGAATATTTAAAAAAATATATTTTACCATTATATTAAAAACGATGATACAATAAACCCTAAGGGTATTCAATTTTTTTCATTCCAAATTTGAGCTCAAGTATGGTTCTCAGAAAGCTTCTGAATATCAGGTGTGGATTGAGCCACCAGGACAGCAGTAGATAGCCTAGCATATTGGCTTTCTTTGGTCTGCCACAAGCCATAACTACTTTAAATCAAAATAAAACTATCAATTCATTTTTGAATAGTAATTTTTATTGAATTTCTATTTCTGGGTACAGTGGTTAAGTCTGAGGGTGCTCAGAATCCTAGATAATATACAACATTTGTGAAGATGGCATGAGATTAAAAACTATCTTATTTGTGTTTCTAATCATTGTTTATAGAAAATTTCTTCAACTAAATATTAAAGTATTTGTTTGGTGTAACTTGTACAAACTGCTAGTAACTTTGTCATTGATACAAGTAGTATGTTAAAAATATTTTTACAAACTTAAATGTATAAAAATAAACTCTTTAGTTCATTTTTTGTCTACCCATTATAAGTATTTAATGGATATATCAGTAGAAAATATAATCTGATGTTTGACAGGGAAAGGAAAGGAAATAATCCTATGGAGAATGATGGAGATTAAGTACCTAGGAAAGGAGATTGCAAGAGAGAGAGAGAGAAAAAAAAAAGGGATGGGAGCAGATTAACAACAAGTGTGTAGTGAGAGGAGAAGAATTGAAACAAATAAAAGTAAAGCATGAGATGAGGCATTTACTAAAATTACCCAAGTACAGGCTGAAACAGCTGATATCTTGAGGAGGAATTTTTTTCATAAATTGTTTTCCACTCTACCTGCATGCGAAAGCAGTACACTTCCTCTAGAATTCAACCTTACTCATCTCTGACATGTTAGTGTGAAATGTTCATGTGCACAACCTAAGCATGTGATTAAATAAAGTGTACTTATTTGTGATTGTTCTTGTATTGTTGATCTGATAGAAAAAAACCTGTCTTTTAACTCCAAGCTTTAAATTTAGATACAAGGTAATTTTTTTCTTAAATGGTTATCCTAGGCAACACTTTCTTTTGCTTCAAACAGACAAAAAAAACAACAACTCATAATTTTATTTCTTCTGGCCGAGTTTTTAATCAATCTAAAAATTAATCTAATAAAAAAATTTAAAATTCCAGCTTTAAGGTGCACATGTTTTGGCACAAGGGCTACTAATTTTGAAATTTCAGACCCTCTGCATGGGATAGATATTGCGCAATGCTCATTACAAACAAACAATCTCTTCATTTTATTAATAAAGACTCTAAAGTTCAAAAATCTCATCTCTAATATTTACTTTTTTTTAAAACATCAAAATCTTACCATTCCAACATAGTGTAGTAAAAAAAACCCCAATATTGATCCACACACTATTATAAGGTAAATCCGAGAAAGTTTTGACTCACCCTAACTGCCCGAATGTAATATTTTCCTGGTATTGTTTCTCATCAGTGATGGCTTCCAAACTGTTATTCTTAATGTCCTCTCTGGTTACCATACGGGGCGGTGAACTCGCTCACATTGGAGAGCGTCGAAGAACGCAGCATTCCAAAACCTCAGACTCCTCCATATTTTCTGATCGCGCAAGTAGGTGTACAAGTACTCTTTGTAAGGTTCACAGCCAGGTACATCCACTAGGGAAGTAAGGAAAATATAATATTACAGTCTAAAAAATGTTACAACACAATGGCACAAACGTTCTCATATTGCGTATTTTAGCTTTGAAGAAAATTTTCAAACACAGCTTTTTAGTAAACTACCCTTAAATATAGTATTACCCATAAAAACAAACATAATCATCCTCTTGTTAATCACAATAATCACTCTCTATCTAAAAAATTTTCACCGAATTATCCATATATAACTAACACAATTCAAATTTTCTAAATAAATTATTTATGAGCTACCCTAAAATTATTTGTTATTTTAAAAATAAAATCGTATTCTTATTTATCGTGGAAAAAATTCCCATATTCCCATTTTGATTTCAACCTTTAAGGTCAATTTCTGAAACATTAAAATTTTATATAAATTAATTTAGCTTAGATAATTAAAGATATGTTATTATTGATATGTAAAATAGTTTGTTGATACCAATTTTGAACCAAATTTCTAAAGCATTTTTTTAAATATTCAAATTTAAAATAAAAAACAGTCACAGGGTTCCTACAGTATTTGTAAAATATTCTCCCTGACTTTTCCCTGACTTCCCTGACTATTTTCCCAAGTTCCCTGACCAATTTCTCATAAAATTTCCATTATAACTTTACGGTACTATACACGTGAAAATATTAATTTAAATAAATTTATTTCGGCCTCCTCCCCCTTACAGCCGACCTTGCCTCACCTCTCAATGGAAGAATAAGAAAGCAGACATCTTGCCAATCAGTTGAGGAAAATGATGGAAAAATAATCCCTATCAAAAATTTGTACAAACTTGATTCCCTTTGGTATCATGTGCAGAAATACGTATTAAATAACAGGCTACTAAGAACATACTAAAGAGTTTGGTATCATTACAGTTTTATTTTACCTAAACTGTACATTTCCTGAACTGAATAGCTTACAACAGGAACTCTGTCTGCTTCATATTATTCATGTCTCAAGTCAATTTTATTTTTATTAAAATTATCACTATAGTCATACAATAAGAAACTATGTTATATTTAATAAAGTGAAGCTTGCTTCTTCTTCAGTTCTTGCAACTCCACGTCTATTGCTTCTCGTTTCTCTTCAGTTGCCATCATTAATTTTTTTCTTTCTCCTTCTAAATCTTTAACTTGTATATCTAATTTCCTCTTTTCTGCCTTCTTGTCTTTTTCACCTTTTTTCTTGCTTCTTCATCTCTAAGTATTCATGATAGCGTTTCCGAGCACCTCTCACGTAATCCAACATCTTTTTGCTAATGTGTATATTTTTAATCCCTCCTGCTTCTTGTATCTCATCATGAAGTGACGCTGTGCAATGACTGTCCTTTCATGCATGTTTTCAACCAGTAAAGATTTATTGACTGAAAAACCACCTCAACAGTTGCATTCCCATGCGACAAGACAAGGCAAATCTTTATTACTTCCCAAAGATGTTTGTAGTTTGCTTCTCCTATAGAAAGCTACCATAAATAGTGTCAAGTCCTACTTCATCACTAAACTGATCACAAGGACGAAATATTTCTGAAGCTCAGATTTTTTGAGGTTGCAAAAATGCAAGTATTCTTTCTTGGCATTTTCAGCCAGAACATCATTTATGATTTGGCATGGTTGAGTTCCTCCAAAAGAAAAGAAAACTCTTCTGGGCCAGTTGAGGTGAATGTTGAATAACACAAGGATCCAATGAAGACAAACCTCTCACAGCTTTCTGTTTTAAGGGACTTTTTTCTTGTAGTTTGCAATCAAGGTGGTTAACATACTTGCGGCACTCATGTATAAATTCTAATTTTTGTCTTTCTGTTACTGTGATCGCAGTTTTCTCCTAACAAACGTTTTGTTGCAAATCCTATATCAATATTTTGCTAAGAATAAAATTTTCTGATTTTTTTTGTGTCGGTAGACAGTAACTTTGGACCCGTGCACTCATAAGATCAGGTTTCACACAACGATTCATAAGGTATCTTAGAAGTTTCTCTACAGCTTCAAAAAGATATGGAGTCATTGGTTTTGATGTCTGGAACCGTTGCAGGAAAGGCTGACATTCATCTGCAATTGTCTTGCAGAACGCTAGTTTACACTTTAGGAATGGATCACAGCTGCTCTTTCAGTGTCTCTACAGGTTTTTGTTTTAGGAAGTTTTGCTTCTTTGAGAAACTTAATAACATGGTCCCAAATTTGTAATGCCCTTTGAAAGCACTTCGCATTCTCTAACCAACGCACACCACAGAACTTCAATGGAAAAGTTGTACACCCTGTCAACTGGGTGAACAATGCTCGACGAGCTGGAGAGTCAGTGAACAGGTAGTACATGTGACGTAATAAGCTACTTATATCCCAATCAACAGACTCTACTCCTGTTCTCAAGGAACCATGAACAACATGAAGCCCACATGTTCCCAGATTTAGCAAACTACAATACTTCATTGTCTGTTACAGATTTGAGGTGTTCCTGAAGAAGTGTTATAAACTTTAAATTGACATTTGGGCCATCCATTGACACTTGTATCAACTTAGAGAGTGGAAGAGGAGAAATACCATCCAGAAAATGCTCAGTAATTCTTCAGCAGTGCTCCTATCGAAAAACACACTGTTTAAGTAACGACTGATGACTTTATGATTTTCCTTGTCCCAGAATCTAATTACAATGTCCATCTGTCCTCTTTGAATAACTTTATTCAATGCCTCATCAAAACAAATTACAAAGTTGTTACATGATTTTAGGCGGTCCAGTAAATTATTATGGAAAAATGGAGCCAAGCCATGCACAATGAAGTATGCAGCCTTGTCTCCACCAAGGGTAAAGGCATTGGCAATGGAACACTCGGGAAACATCAATTGAAAAATTGTACTTAAATTATTGCACAAATTGAAAGACTTTTTTGTCAACAACTTGCATAGCCCAAATGACTTCCGCCTTAGTTATATCATCTTTTATAACAAAAGTGTTATGGTTTCTTTGAGGCACTACACTAATTTCACTTTTAGCAACAGCTTCCTCTGCGACGTTACGATTTTCGATGAAACAAAAACTCTTCGAGCAACCAGCAGAATCATCACTAGGTAGAATGTCTTTGTGTGCCAGAGATTCTCTTGAAACTGGGGAGCTCGATGAACCTGAATCACTTGACTTTTTTGAAAAAAAAGTCAACAGAGAGCGTTGATTTGTCAAAGTTTCAAGAGTTTTGATATGAGTTGGTCCTTTTGCATGGGAAGCTAATGCTTGCTTTCCCATATTACTTAAGTTTATAATTTTTTTGCACACTTTACAAAATGCCTGCAGCTTAAACTTTCAAACCACTTATCCAGTATGAGAATTCAGGAAAATGGTCTGGGCTTAGCCAGAGCTGGTTAAAAACTGTTTTTTTGTTAGACATTGCTGGTGTAGTCTAATCAGTCCTGTGCACTGTTTAAAAACTATAACGATGACAAACCTTGAACAAGAACAAAAACAAGTGATCACTAAAGTTTAAAAAAAATTTGTCTTTGCAGCTAGGAGACCTCTGCTTCACATTCTGAAAAAAATGCACCAAAAAACTTGTGTTAGGGCAATTTTTAGCAGTAATGCCCCTCATTTTCTTCAGGGGGCAGTGGCTTAGACCAGTAAATAAAAAAAAATATTTTCTTTGTTTTTTCTAATTGACATAAGACATAATTGCTTTCCGACTTTCCCAACCTTTTAAATTTCCCTGACTTTCCCGACTATTATTTTTTTCCCTGACTTTCCCCTGACTTTCCAGAGGTGGGAACCCGATCATCAGAAAAAATAACAACCCCAAATTTTCCCATTTTTATTTGCAATGTCATGTCAAACACCCCCAGAATACATTTTAAGAAAATCAAATAGACATTTTTAAATAATTCGAATTTTCAAAATCACTCCTAAGTAAACAACCTTTATTAAATTTTTTTTACCAAAACCAAGTATACGGTTATTTGTAATGTGAAACACCCCAAAATACCCATTTAAAACCCAAATCGTTTGAGCCATTTGAAAAAAATTTTAAATTTTTTTTTTTTTGGAAAAAATCATCATCAAAATTATTTTCAACAAATTTTTTTGCCCAAAAACCCCAATTTATATCCATTTTGTTTCAGTCTGACCTGGTAAATTTTTTTTTTATTCAAGCCATAATTTTCCACTATCGCCGGGTAGGCCAGCATAGTTTAATATGCCTTTATAACTAATTTAAACTAGGACAAAGTGCAACACTCAGCCCCCCCTTAATTCATCACTGTCAAAGGGGAAAAACCCACATTTCACCAATATAAATTTGTCACCATCCGGGGAAAAAGCTCGGGATCCTTACTCAGTAAAACACCAAAAACCGACTGATCCAAGGTTCTGAAAAAATAATTTATAAAGATTCAAATTTCCTCAAATTCTCTTTTGGGAATTTTTCCAGAAAATACTCCCCCAAAACCATTAAAATGGGGAACTAATCCAACCCTAACACAACCATAAAGGGAAGGGTGGGGGACTTCCTAAGGATTAAATAAAAATCGCAAAAACCAAACAAAAAATAAAATTTGGTAAGAAGATGGGTTGAAATTAAAATAATTTTATTTTTTCCTTTCTTGGGTTTTAAAAAATTTTTTTTTATACTACTATTTGCAAAAATTTTTAGTAAATTTTTCAAAAAAAAACGGGATATTAAAATTTTTAAAGAAAAGTTTAAAAATTTTTAAATTTTCCACCAAAATAGCTTATAGTATATTTGGTTTTCTGGCAAACTAGAACTTAAACGTGGGTATTAAAGCTGGCAAATTTTCTAACTAAACATATACCATTAAAGCAGGAATTTAAAAAAAGAAATCGCTTAGGGGTAGAATAGGGATGGTTAACTATTTAAAAACTGTTTTTTTGGGTATCCCAAGAAAAATACTAGATCCATAAAACCAAGGGTACAGAACATTACTTGTACCTATTATAAAGGAAAAATCGGGATCTTTCTCTTAAAACATGGGGTTTTTTTTACTTCCCTTTTCAGATAGAAAGTAAAACACATTTCATAACACTTTGCCGGCGAGAAGGGGTCCTCGCTTTTCAGCACATTAAAACAAGGCAAGGCAAATACGGACCAGGCGTAAAAGGTTGATTCATCCACCTTTTTATGGAAAACCCTCGGGGGCATTAAAAAACCTCCAAACCAAAGAGCCCTGCTTCGTCTAAAAATAAGAGTTAAAGTTTTCAAAAATTTTATATCCTATAATATAAAAGAATGCAATAAAACTTTTATTTTTGATTAAACATCATACTTATTTGTGTAAATAAAGATATACTTATTTGCAACATTTTCTCCCAACCCTTTTAAAATGTATTCTAGGATAAAAGTTTATTGTATTATAAAAAAAATTTTATATTTTAAAATGTTTTAATAGAAACCAAATTTTTTTTTAAATAATAAATTTTTTCCTTCACTAAAGGCCCCCAAAGAATTGATAGATTATTATTATAATTATTATTATAATTATTATATTATTTTATTAAAAAAAATTATAACTATAATAATAATAAAATAAAAATAATAAAAATAATAAAAAAATAAAATAAAAAAATAATAATTATTATTTATTATTATTATTTTTAAATTTTTAATTATTATTATTTATATTATTATTATTATTATTAAAACCGCGTTTTACTACCCTTTGGGTTATACACATACCTAATTGTAATGTAGGGTGATTGTGAATGAAATGGGGGGACCTCATTTTAACGTGGAATCCGAACCAGGGTGGGGGGCCGGGCATTTTTCACTTTCACAAGTTGGGATTAATACACTTGTCAGGGGGAAAGGGAAGGGTTGGAATCAATAAATCTGTGCCGGGGACTGAGGATTAACCCCCCCCAAATAGTTTAAGTTAAAAAAATTTTAATGTTTCAAAATTTCCCTACCCGAAAAATCAAAAATTTACATCCCTTTTTCGGGTTAGGAAATTGTGAAAACAAAAAAAAAAAACTTCCTTATTTAAAACCACCTCACTAACTTTTCCCAAACCATTCCCTGCCCTTGAAAATGCTCCTTCGTTTCAGGACCCCGAGTTAACAGACTTATATTTTTATCTGAATTATTATTATTTTTTCTCTTTTTAAAAAATTTGGCACAACTTATGCACGTTTTACTTGGCCACCCCTTCCATTTGAAAAACTCTACCTTTCATTACTTTTTGATTCGTCACCGACCACACTCTCCCCCAAAAATCCCCAAAACCAAATGAAAATATAATCAATCATGTTTCACTTTTACACAAAAATTTTCTAAAAATACATTTAAAACAAAAAATAACACATATATCCTACTAGAAAAATTTTGAAACAAATTTATTATACTGAATTTTTCCCATTTACTTTTAAAAAACCCAACTATTGAGTCTCATTATATAGTTTCCAAAACCATTTGAAGCCTTGATAATTCCCAAATGTCCCCGAATCATATGTCCTAGGGTGTTGCAAAGTCCACTCTTTAAATTAGAAGAAAACCTAAATATTAAATACTTGAAGCTGACTCAAAGTTTGTTTATATATTTTTATTTTTTCATGTTAAAAAATTTTACTTGTGGTTTTTTATTTAATTTTAGTACTAAAATTATTTTGGATAATATTTTTTGCCCAATTGTTTGTAACATCTTTTATGAGGGGGCATGAAAAAAATTAAATTTTGGGGGATGGGGGAGGGGGGCTTGGAAGGGGTTTTAAAAATTTTAAATTTTTTGACATGATTTTTAAGACAAATACAAATCTAAAAAAAAGCACATTTTTTACTCTCTGGGCCTACGTAAGAGGGGAAATTTTTTATTTGTGAAAGGGAAGAGTGGAAGGAGGTGGGAGGGGGGGGGGTTAAGCATTAAAGTAACAAAAATTTTTAAAACCCTCCCCCCCTTTAAGTTAGAAACTGAATACTCCATAAGCTTTTTATGTAACCTTTTTGGAGAATTTTGAAATCAACTTTTTTTAAAAGCTATTTAGAAAGTAAACCCCTTATTTTTTTTAAAATTTTGAAAATTCTTGGGGTTTTTGGTGTAGCCCCTCTTCAAAAAATTTATGAAAATGATTTACAGTTACTTTTTTTATAAACTTTTCTCTAAAATCTAATTGAATGGTCCTTACAAAGATAAAATAAAAAATTTGGATGTGCTTAAAGCTATGTTTTTTTTGGGGCTCATTTTTTTTTTCCAAAATTTATACCCACAGAATCCCCTGGAAATTTTTGAAAAGTAAATCCCTTTATATATTATTAAATTTTTTAAAAAGGCCTTTCCCTTAAACTTTAATTAAAAACTTTAAATATGTCAGGGGGGGGAAGGTTTGAACCCCCTAAAACCCTCCCTAGGCCCATGCAAAAACCCCAAACTTAAATTCAATTACATAAAGTTTTTTTCCTGTATGAATTTTGACTGTAAGTACCAACAACCAAATGTAAATAATTGACAATTTATTTTTGGATCCAAAAGAAATAGTTGTGTGAAGTGCTTTCCTTTTCCCTTTTATTGTTTGATAAAGGAACAGGCTGAAATATTTTAAATTTGTTTTTAAATGTTGTGTGACTACCCCTCCCCTAGAAAACAAAAAAAGAAGAAAGGGTTCCCTTAGTATTGGGATTTTTCACATTTTTTCTCTTTCCTGGGGGGTTTCCAAATAAATTTTGAACTTATAGTGGGGGCCTAGTTTATTTTTCCTTTTTTTCTTTTTTTTATCAATTTACATTATTAAAAAACAAAAAAAAAATATTTTTTTGGCTAAGCTTGAATGTTGACTTGATTTTTTTTATAAGAGATTTTAACGTCTTTTTTTTTCAAAGCAATTGAAGTTTCAAAAGCCAAAGGGTTGAAGTTTCAAAAGCTTTGTAAACCCCCAACTAGGATAAACAAAAATCCCAGCCCTCATACCATTAAGTTGCCTTTCATGTAAAAAAAATCAAATTAAGGGAAAAAAAATTTTCATACCAGTTAAAAATGTTTAAAAACCCTGCTCATCATGCTACTACGATAAAGTATTGGGCAAAATACTTTCGGTTTTTGATTTTCAAAAAATCAAAAATTTTATTTTACAATTCCCCCCGTCCCCGCTCTATAAATCAAAATGGGTTAAGGGTTTTTTTTCATACAAAATATTTAATTTATGTTTCATAATATTTTTACTCATAACTTTTTTTTCTTTTGAATTTTTATACTTAAAAAACCCAATTTTCTGATACGTAATTTTGGAAAATTTTAAAGTACAAAATATTATAAATTTTTTTTTAAAAAATGATATTAGAAAATGTTTTTCATGAAAAATAATATTTATAGGTTTATTTTTTGGGTTAGTATATAAGATTGGGGCATTTACAAATTTTTTTAAAATTTTTTATTTCTAAATTGGGGATTTTTCTTGAATGGATTCTGGGGAAAAGTTTACATGACAAATACATTTTATAATTTTTTTAAAAAGGAAAAAATAATTTAAAAAGTTCACTAATGAAAATTACAAATTTTTGGGTTTTTTTTAAAAAAGTTCTAAAGATTTAAAAACTATCTGGGGAAACTTTTTTTACATCTTAGTAAGTAATTCTTTAATTTATTTTTTTATAAAAAAAGTTCAATTAAAGGATTTTACTAATAATAACGGTTTTGGGGAAAAATTGAAATCTTCAAAAATAGCTTAATGACTTTGCTCAAAAAATTTTCTGGGGGTTATTTTCACGGGAAAATAAAAAATATTTTTTATATTACAAATCAAATTTCCAGAAGCATTAATATTCTTTAAATGGTTAAAGAAATTTTTTTAAATCTTATAATGAAGGTGCTTTTGTGATTAACAAGAGGATAAGTTTGTTTTTCTGAAGAAAACTTACTAAATATTTACTGACAATCTATTTTTTGAAAAAATTTTTTTTTTTGTAGTTTAATAAAATTTGTATTTTAAAACATCTTTTATTTAGCCCATCTCAATTCCAGCGAAATAAAGCCTTAATAGATTTTTTTTGACCCCCCATCAAAGGGGGGAAGAAAGCACCCCTGCGATAATTGGCCAAAAATTGGACTTTGATCCAGGGGTTTTGTTTCTGTTCCCCCAAACCCCGATCGGGCAACAAACTCCGCATGAACTCAAACCCCGCTTCAAAACCGTCACCTTTTTTAAACTGATTGGCTTTCAAAAATGAGGCTTGATGCCCCTGACGAACAGAACCTTCTGAAAACCTAAAAACAAAAATGGACCATGAAAAAAACAGATTATTGGCAAAAAAGTAAATGATTTTTTTTAGGCCCTTCTTTTAAATAAATATGAATAATTTAAAAACATATTATTTAAAATTGGGGCAGCAAAAAAAAAAAAAACAGGAACAAAAGAAAACACAAGATCTTCCTTTATGAAAAGAAAAAAACGTTCTTTGAAAATGATGTAAGCTTAGGAACAAAGGGTACAGACTAGTCGAAAAATTAATGGGGAGAATTATTCGAAATTAAAAAACCACAATGTGACTCAACCGATTTTTTAATAAGAAGATATTGGGAAAAACCGAAAAACATAACTTAGGGAGGGCTGATTTTTTATAAACCGTTTTATAAACAGTTTTGCTTCTACAATGAAACCACATTTCTTCCTTAATCTGCATTTAAAAAAATTTAATTGGGCATTTAATAAAAACAAAAAAACAATAATTGCAAGGAACAATGTCAATTTTTATGAACATCAACGAAACCTTCCCCCCACAGCAACCAAGGGGGGAAGAGGGCATAATTCCCCTCCGGAGAAATATTTAAAAAAAGTTTTCGTTTTGACTAGAAAGGGAAATTGTACATAACAAAAAATCAATGTTCTGGAATAATGATATATTTTAACAAAAAAATCACCATTGTTTTAACTTTTTGTTTGATCACATTGCACCCAAATTTGTGTAGTAAAGTAAAAGAAAACCCAGGATGTTTACATTCCCTTTATCCATGTTTTTTCTACCCGTCCGGTTTTCCACATTTTTAAATAAATTAATTGATTAGACAGCAGACGGTAGAATTAGAATAAATTATTTGAATTTGGGATTTAGGTAAATGGGAAAAACATTTAGGAAAAAAAATACCTTTTGCAACCCCAGATTATCTTTTAACCAGACCTCTCAGCACCAAAAAACTATACTAAACTAGCATTTCACTATAAGCATCCCACTGTTTCGAGTCTAGTAATAATCACGTTTTAAAAAACCTACCAAGGGCAAGATCAAACCCGACCCATTGTCAGCAGCAATTTAAAACACCACAGTTATTTTCAGGGTTTTAAAACCCCGAAAACCATTTGCACAACTTCTATTATCAACTCAGATAAAAAAAATACCTTCTAATGGTTTTTAGAAATACTATCACATTACTTTTTCTTAGTTTAAAAAGGGAACTAAAACAACATTTTTTCAAGGTCAACAATTTTTTTTTTTTATTTTCTTTTTATTTAGCTTTTTGAAATCTACATAAATGTATTGGAAACATGAAAGGAGATTAAATTTGTATAACTGCCCATTTAATGCTGGGAAATTTTCAAAGGGGCAAAGCTTTCCACTTTTTGGGTCATTATTAAATTCTGGCCCCCACAAACAAGCAGTAGTGTCAACAAAAAGACTACTTTTAAGGGGTCTATGTTTATGCCTTAATTTAGTTAGAAACACATTGAAACTCATTTTAAAGGGCACCTTTTAAAAGGGTTTATGCTTTTTAACAACAGTATAAATTTCCTTTTTAAATCACAAAAGGCTCTTTTGGGGAAAAAATTATATTTTTACCATTCTTACCCCACCCTTTCGGGTTTTTTAAAACTCAAACAAAAAATCCACTAATGGTTTTAAAAATTTGGAAGGTTGAATTTTAAAAAGGAACCCCCATTTTTCTACGAAAGGGGAAAACATTTTAAGGAAAACCACCCCCAGTTCACCACCGAGATTTGAACCCAAACTCCCCCCGCCTCGCAGCTTAGCACAACACGAAAATAGCGGTTTGTTTAAAAACCCCCCGGGCGGGCTAGTGAAAACAAACTCCCAAAAAACAATTTTCTTAATAAAACACGGACACTTCAAGAGCATATTTATGCATACTACTCTAAACTCAGAGAAAAATTGAAACACAAGCAATTTTTTAAATATTTGACGTAGGGAAAGTTATTGTCTTTCGTGAAGTAGGGGTATTTTCCCAAATCCCCTCTTTTTGGGAAAATTGCGCTTGCGTGTTGAGCTCGACTGCTGAGGACGGGGAGAACGAGGTTTGAATCTCGGTCGGGTGAACTGGGGGGGTTTTTCCTAAAGGGTTTTTCCCCCCCACGCAAATGGGGTTTACTTCCTCTTATTCAACATTCCCATTCCTAACCATTAGCGAGTTGGGACTTTAAAAGGGGTACAACCCGAAAAGGGTAGTAAGAGCGGGGCTAAAAAATTTTTATAAAACTTTGGGGAAAATTACTAAAAACTTAGTAGTTTTGACTTTCAGTAACCAAGGTTTACCTTTATTATGATTTATTAAACCCTGAATGTTCCAACAGTTTTTGTATGTAACATTTTTAAAAAAATTTAAAAAAAACTAAATTTAGGGACGTAATTGAAAACAAAATGTAACCTAATATTAACATTCTTTCTATAACCCATTCTTATAACATTTAACATTCATTAAGTGTTAAATTACTGTCTGGGGATTGAAAATTTTTTTTAAGAAATATGAAACCCGAATAAGAAATTTTCTCAAAAACCCCGAATCTCAAATATCCATAGGACTCTAGGGATAAAAAAGGATCGAGCGCACATCGCTAAAACTTAGATTTTAAAAAAATTTAGTATTTTAAAAAATTTTAAATTTTAAAATCTACTTTTGTCTTTATTAGTTTTTTATTTTGGTGGCCATAACAAAATCCCAAAAGGGGCCTTTCTGTTCAATTTAATTTAATTTTTAAAAAATTTTTTCTGGGTTTTAAAAAAACCCTTTTTAAAAAAAGAAAAGTAAATTGGGGACGGATTTTTAAAAATTTTTTTATTGGGTTAAAATTTTTTTGCATACCCAAAACGCCCAGTGCAGTAATTGATTTTTTGTATTAAAAATTTCACAGTGAAAAGGATAAAAAGGAATTTAAATTTTTTAAAGAAAAATGATTTTTACTTTGATGAGTAAAAGTTTTTTTAAAAAAATTGACACCCCCCCAAACCCCTTATAGAATATTTTCCCCCACAAAACCCAAAATCCAAACCTAAAATTTCCGGGGGGCCCCTTCCACTGTTTTCCCCTCCAGAGTTGGCTATCTACCAGGCTTTTGCAAACCCCCCCATCGTGAAAACGTGTTGTTATGAATGACACCCTTTTAGGGCCCGGAGGTCTTTCCAAAAAAACCGCGTGATCGCAAGTAGAGTTCCCGGGCTTTCTTTTTGCCAAAGCCACTAGGGCTGTTCTGGATCCTTCCCCGGGGCCCGCCCCGTCAACGTTTCCAGCCTTAAATTAAATTTTTCCCTTTTCCCCTTTTTTTTTTCTCAAAATTTTTCCCTCTTTGTGTGGGAAAACCCCCAAAACCCCCCCCCTTTCCCCGGAGCAAATTTTGATAACCCAAAAATACCGCCAGGAGATCTAAGGGACAGGCACTTTGGGGAGGAAAAATCCATCTTGGGGCACATTTAAATGTTCCCAAAATAAAATATAAGATTAAAATTAAGGGTTTTGGCCCTTTGTAAGGGTTTAAATTTTTTTTTTCAGCGTTAAAAATTTTTAATAAAAATTCGAAATCCCTTTAGACTTTATAAAAGAATGATCAGAGTCATTTTAAAACTTATAAAAATGTTCAGAGTCCTTCGAACCCCTTTAAAACATTTTTTGGAGGGGTTTTATTATTTGGAAAGATATTTATTAAGTATTTAAAAATTTTATTGACTTGGAAATAAAACTAATAATATTTGGTTTTGGTAAATACCCCGATGTTTTCTATGGATCAAAATATATATATTTGTTAATCAATAAAATTTTTCAAAATATTTATGTAAAACTTGCGTTGAATTTACCCTTTTTTTTTACTAAATTTCTCACCTTCCTGAAAAAAAATTTTAATCCCTTTTTTTTGTTGGTAGCGCAATAATGCCCGGGTGGGTTCGGTGGGAAACCCGAGTGCATTATTATATAAAAAAATATATAAAATTTTGGGTGTTTCCCAAAACTAAATCACTCTGCCTTTTTTTCCCCCCTTTTTAAAAGGGTTGTTTAATTTTGTTTTTGGCCCGCCTTGGGCCTGGAGGAAAAAAAGAAAAAAGGAAATTACAAATTTACATTTATATTTGAAATTTCTTGGTTTAAAAAGAATTTTTTTTATTCCAGGGGGTTTCCGCTAATTAGAGTTTTCCCTTTTATTGGTTAAAATTAATTTTCCTTATAAAAATTTTCTATAAAAGTGTTTAATATAAAATAAATTTAGATCAAACTTGGCTTTGGAAGCCAAAGTCAGGGAGTTTTTGCCCCCCAATAGCTTTAAATATTTATTTTTAAGAAAAAAAAAAAGGAAAATTTTGAATTGGGTTTTTGAAAGTTAAGGATAAGTTGTTGATGTGGTCGTTTAAATTTTGAGGGGCTTTTTTACCTAGGCTTGATTTTTGTAAACGCTAAACGAAAAAAAAAAAAAAATTAAATTTAAGGGGTTTCCCTTTAGGGTTAAAATTTTTTCTGGGAAATCCCAAAATTGACCAAAACTTAGATATGGTGTTATTGGAAATTTGGGGTTTGTGTCCCAAAAATCGCTATTTACTTAACCAAAAAATTTTTGAAACATCACCCATTTTTTTGAGTGAAATTTAAAAGGTTTAAAATAAAAAAAAAATTTTTAATTTTTTATACTAAAATTTTTTCCCCGACTATTTTAAATTTTCCTGTATTTTTTTTCCCAAATTGCCGGTGGGAAATTCCCCTTTTTAAAAACTAAAATTTTAAAATTTTTTTCTTTATTCAGTACAAAAAATTTATTTTTATATTATAAAAAAAAATTTTTGAAACATCCCCCAAGTAGGGGGCCCCAGGGACTCCCCTATCAATTTTTAAGAAAATACATTTAAATTACATTTGGCCCAAAAAAAAAAAAAAAAAAAAAGGGGATTTTTAACATGGAAAAAAAACCCGACCCCGAACCGGGGCCCCGGGATTTTTGCCCTCTTGGTCTGAGTCGAGAATTTGTACTTGGCCATAAATTTTTCCCATCACCCTTTCCCCACCCCCTGCTGGGGGCTTCCCAGGAGAATATAAGATTAAAATTTGTCAGAAAAAAACGCACACAAAATAAAAATAATTTAAAAACAATTTTTGTTTTGCAAGAAGACTAGGGGGATTAATAATTGTAAAGTGTTGCGAGGGTTAAAGTTTTAAACTTTAGCAAATTTTGGGGTTTAAATTGGGGTTTTCTATTTAGGGGTGTCCGGGTCTTTTGTAAAAAAAAATTGGAAAAAATTTTTATAAAATGTTTCCGGAAATTCTTTGAAACTAGTTGGAGAAACGTATACACATGTTTTTTATATTTTTATCTGGTTGTCTGTTTGAAGATGGTGGCCACTCAAAAACCTATACATCTATTTGTTCTGCGATAAAAGCCAAATCGTGGACCAATTTTGACAAAATTTGGAAGGGTATTCTTTGAACTTAGGCCGGTTATCCGTTTCAATAGTGTGGCTGCTCAAA
This sequence comes from Timema cristinae, assembly GCA_039000515.1. Lineage (NCBI taxonomy): Eukaryota > Metazoa > Arthropoda > Insecta > Phasmatodea > Timematidae > Timema > Timema cristinae. The sequence goes on from JBCFYV010005114.1 coordinate 17,570, forward strand.
AGTTATTTTCATTTAATAGCTCAAATCGAGTGATTTGACTTAATAATTCTAAGAAATTGATAAAGTATTTAAGATGTACTCATTTGATTTCCTATATATAGTGAGACTGATGTCCTTAAATCATGTGAGCAGTGACTATTTTCTCACGAATGAACTATTGAATGTAGTATTAATTTATGTTTTGTCTAACTTATCACCAAGGTGAAATATTAACTTCAAGTCCAAGGAGAAATTATAGGAAATATTTTAACTTGAAATTAAAGAGAAATATTAAGACTGTACTGACAATAATAAAAGTATATAGTTTTTAACATTTTGATGGCTACTTAGCATTTTTTGAACTACTACTTATAAAATAAAAATCAATTCTAAATTAGGAGCTAACCATTGAGACAATAATTATCTTAATGCATAAACGTTTACACTTATGTGTTTATTGGTGGTTATTGTTACAAACAAAAAAATAAAA
>JBCFYV010005115.1:0-16116 GCA_039000515.1 Timema cristinae
TGTTGCCGTCTTTCTTCGCTCCCCTCAGTTCCCGTTCCGTCTTCTCTTCGCTCTCCCTCATTACCTGTTCCGCCCTTCTCTTGCTCCCCCATTTCCTGTTGCCGTCTTTCTTTTCGCTCTCCCCATTCCCTGGCCGTTTCTCTTGCCTCCCCTCAGTTCCCGTTGCAGGTCTTTCTTCGCTTCCCTCATTACCTGTTGCAGGTCTTCTCTTCGCTCTCCCTCATTACCTTTTGCCGCTTCTCTTCGCTCCCCCTCAGTTACCGTTGGGGCTTCTCTTCGCTCCCCCTCATTACCTGTTGCGGCCCCTTCCTTCGCCTCCCCCGTTCCCTGTTGCAGGTCTTCTCTTCGTTCCCTCAGTTACCTGTTGCAGGTCTTCTCTCGCTCCCCCCTCAGTTCCCTGTTGCAGGTTTCTCTTCGTTTCCCCCTCATTACCTGCGCAGGTCTTCTCTTCGCTCTCCCTCAGTTCTTTTGCCGTCTTCTCTTCCTCCCCCCATTACCTGTTGCCGTCTTCTTTCGTCTCCCCGTTACCTTTTTGCCGTCTCTCTTCGCTCCCCTCAGTTACCGTTGGGGGTCTTCTCTTCGCTCTCCCTCATTACCTGCTGCAGGTCTTCTTTTTTCGCTCTCCCCAGTTCCTGCTGCAGGTCTTTCTTCGTTTTCCCCTCGTTCCTGCGCAGGTCTTCTCTTATTTCCCCCCTCATTTACCTTTGCCGTTTCCTTCGCTCCCCTCATTACCTGTTGCCGCTTCTCTTCGTCCCCCTCAGTTACCTGTTGCCGTCTTCTCTTCGTTCCCTCAGTTACCTGTTGCCGTTTTCCCTCTTCGCTTCCCTCTTACCTTTGCAGGCTTCCTTCGCCTCCCTCATTTCCTGCTGCAGGTTTCTCTTCGCTCTCCCTCTTTTTTCCTGTTGCAGGTCTTCTCTTCGCCTCCCTAAAAGTTACCTGTTGCCGTCTTCTCTTCGCTCTCCTCAGTTACCTGTTCCCGCTTCTCTTCGCTCTCCCTTGATACTTGGAAAAAAAACGACCATGTTGCACACAATCTAGACGAGCCCTAACCACGTCCGTCCGAGAAAAATGAGACATCACAGAAAAGCTCGAGTTTAATACTCTGTATACCTCAGTTTAATGGAATTTTACTAGAATGTTTAATTCGTGAAAACGTATAGAAGCATATAGAAGGGCCCCGAGAACCGGAACTGCCTCAAATTGAACTTACAATGTTCTGGGTTGTTCCAGAGCAGGAATTTAAGTTTGAAAAGACTTTTTACATTTTCCCAAATTTTACCTTTACGTCAACTCTGAAGTTATTACAGTAAACTGTAATTTCCTAGTTATAATCAGGTAACTATCAATAGAAATTTAAATTTTGAAGAAGACTTATTAAAATTTTTCACCGCGTCTAATACCCATTCGGGTTATACGCCTTTTCGCTAATGTTAATGGGAGGGTGATTGTGAGATGAAATGAAGGACCTACATTTTAACGTGGAATTTTCCCAACCAGGGGAGGTCTGGCATTCCCCACATTCACAAGAGTCTTGTCGAGGTGAAGGAAGGGTTTTGGTAACCAGATAAATCTGTGTCGGGACCGAGGATTTGCCCCCCGGCCCGCCAGACAAGAAGCTACACCTTTTCCCCTAGACCACCCAGGTCACCTACAAGAAGATTGTTGTTTTAAGTGCCAAGTAATAAAATATAAGATTCAAATAAAAATAAAATTATATAAAATATAAAATTAAAAAAGGAGAATTGCAAGGGGTTTCAATATTCCTTAGGGTCAAATCAGGGACATTAAAAGGGGTCAGGGGGCTAGACCCGGGGCATGGCCGAGAAATTTGCATTGTTGGAATGTGGGTTTACCCGTAACAGTGATAAATTTAAAACAACCGGAGGATGGACTTTGTGTATGTCCCAGTTTAAGATTAGAGTAATTATTACAAAGGCGTTAACCTGAACAGGTTTAAGCACATTGTACAAAAAAAAGATAAACAAATACATAAAAATAGCCCCGACAACCTACAAGGCATCACGTAATATAATTTGCGAGCCACTCCCGTATTAGCTATTTCAGGCTCCCACGTGTCTAGATGTAACTAAAACTAAGTGCTTTTGTTCACAGAATGTTATAAAATATTCCACCTCCACAATCATAACAACATTAGGTACTTTTTTCAATCACTCTTTTTATGTCCTTTCTCGTTAAAATTTTTCAGACGTAATGGATTGTTTTATAACAACTATAAAAATTTAAAGTTTGTAGGTCCCAAGCTTAATTTCCGTGCCCAGATGTATTTTAAATTTAAATGATTTTAGATGGGGCGATAACCGTAATTAACAAAATCATTTCGACATCATATAGACTAATGCTTTAAATACAATTAACCCCCCCCCCCCCCCCTTTCCCAACCACTCTATTAGTTCGCATATCCGTATATAGCACATTTAGGTTTTTTAATATTTTTTTATTAATTACAATAGTGTTTTTAATGATGACAAATCTAAAACAAGGAAATTGCCCACTTTTTTTTTTTTGGGGACAAGGGGAAAACCTTTTTGAAAAGGCACTCTTTGTTTCCCATTGGGTTTTTTGAACCCTGACCGCCTTTATCGTAAAATAAACTAAATAAGCTTAGTGTTTAAAAAAATTTTAAGGTTAACTTTAAAAATATCATACGGTTTAGTTGGGTTTCCCAAAAACTTACCCCAAAACTTCATCCCAGGACTTTACAGTCACTCCACCGCTGGGGAGAAGTTTTTTGTTTTGTTAGATCCACTTTTCACCTTATCCTCAGCTACACAAACCAAACTCTCAGATTTTTCTAACATTAGCTCTGTTCAAAAAATTATCTGTGCATTACCAGCGAGCGCGTATTACCCCGTGGTCAATGCTCCCACTTTTTTTTATAAAAACTTTTCAACAATAATAGGGAAATTAATACTAAGTGTCTATTTTTTTTTATTACATACGATAATGTACAAAAGAAATTAACGCCCGGTACTGGGCTTACCATTTCTTTCAAAAAGACATTTTTTTTTTAGCACCACGTACTCTCCCTCTCGGCTTGTACGAATGTGAGACTTACTAATTACACTAATGTAAATGGAGGGTAAGGTTGCAAATATAAAAAATGTACCGGCATTTTGTGGATGTTAAAAAATTTGATGTTGGTGCTTTTCCTCCAGACAGCGTAAAGTTACAGTAGTCTGAGTCTCGTGTTCCTAAAAGTACTCAAAAACATTCACGAATTTAAAAACTTACATTTTTTTTAGTACTCTGTGTAAAAATATTTGTTAGTTTTTGGCGATAAGATTTTGTGTTTTGCTTTTTTTTTTTTTTACCCTAAGGTTGGGGAATTATAATTGTATGTGCATATTTAAAATTTTATTTTAATAAAAGTGTATTGCTACACTAAAATATAACAAAAATTATGGAATATCCGGCTTGTTACAGAAGTTACATTCCAAGAGGGAAAAAATTTAAATGTAAAAAAATGGGATTGGTATTAAATTTACACTTTTTTTTGTAAAGCATAACCTTTCAGTAATCAAGCGGGAAGCAGACTGCGAACTTTAAAGGGGTGTCTTATAAAATGTAAACTCTATGAAAAAAGAATTCAAAACTTGGGGGGTTATTGACACCAATCAAAAAAAGAAATTTCTGCACTCAAATGAACATTTGGATTAAAATACACTTTTACTCAAGCAGCAATTGTAGAAATTAAACAAAATTCCCTTTTCCGTAACAAAGAATTAATTACCTACCTTTAAGAAATTTGGATTTCTTGATAAGATAGTGGCTTTAAAATTGTCATTGACACAATTCAGGTGTTTCTTATAAATATTTGCTCTAAATAATGCATTCGATGAAAGTGTAACGCCTTTGCTTCTAGACAGAGATGATTTATTGTGTGGTGGCATCATTATTTAAGGGGCGGCAGAAGGGAGCGCGAGTATTTTACAGTTTTTATGAATTGAAAATTTTTGGCCAGAATAAATCAAATATTTCTCCCGTAGCAACATGGAGTTTTTGTTTTCTGCCAGCAATATCAAAAGACTTGAATTCTGTAAGGGGGTCCTGGAATTTTGTCAAAACTTTTTCTCTTTATTTTAAAAGTTTTGAAAAATTCCAGGACACCCTTACAGATATTAAGATCTGTCGATATTAGATGTGCAGAAAAATAAAATCTATGTTGCTATGGAAAATATTTGATTTTTTTTTTGGCAAAAAATTTCAATTCTATAAAAACTGTAAAAACACTTGCTATCCCCTTTTACCTCACCTTAAAAGTATTAAGAACAAAAAGAGAGAAGAGAGAGCAAATAATATTTTTGTTCACAGACGAAACTTGGTGCAGTTCCAGAAAAACAACTTAAGATCTTTGGATGGCACAAGAGTTGCATATCCTCACAAGCAAGATTAAATAACTAAAAACAAGTAAGCTTCCCCCTTTGGAAAAGATTGGCGGGGTCATTCTCGTCCATGCAGTCAATGAACATGGTTCTTTCCTGCTACGAGCTTATTTTTCATGTGAAAAAAGATGGTGACTACACAATGAAAAGAAAGGAAAAATTTTAAAAGAACTTTTCAAAATATTCCACCAAACATAGTCATAGTTCAACAATGCACCCATTCCCTCTACGATCAGAGGGAACCAACAAAGAGTAGAACCAAGATTATTACAGCCCCGGTCCCATAAAGATTTTTTAAAAAAAAATCACAAACAAGAGGGGATTTGTAACATTTTGGACAAAGTGTAGATTTTGGGGCGAGTTGCAAAAATTGCGGACAAAAAGTTCTACACGACTGCCCCTTTTCACTGTGGGGTTAATCCCATTCAAGAAGGTGAAAGCAGGATCAAATGTTTTTGTTTAAAGGGAAAATTTAAAATTATTTAATTTTAATGATATTCATCTTTTACAAGAAAAGGAATAAGAAATCTCAAAAAAGAACAGATGAAATCGTGTTCTAATGTAATAAAATTTGAAGCAAAAATTTTTTGGTGTATACGGTTTTAAGACAAAAAGCCGACGGGGAAGTGATACATTTGAATTGCAACTGCTAAAAAATTGAAGGGGGATACGGGAGTGCTACCTTTGCCTGATTAAGAACGGTAAGAATTAAAATTTTAGTATTTAATATAAAATGAATTAAAACCTTTTATTGTTTGTATAGTAATTATAGATACATTTAAGCTTTATATTAAACTTTTTTAAGAATAATTATGGGGGGGGAAAAAAGGTTAATAAACTTTAATCTTAAAAAATAAATACGATTTTGGAAAAAGTTAATGTTTCTAAAAAAGGGGCGTGCACCAATAAAAATGTGTTTGCATGTAAATTAACCCCCCCAAACTCCCCATGCAGCATTTTTACTAATGAGATAATCCAATTAGATCTCCGCTCGCATCCCAACAAATAGAAATCAAGGGTTTGGCAACAGGTTTTTAATGATAATTATCATTGAATAAACCAATATCAAACTCTATCTACGTTATTTATTTCTACATAAAAAGTGGGGCCCAATGTCGGGGAGTGAAACTTTTTTTAAACTAAAAAAAGACGAAACAACACGGGAAAACAAGAAAAAAAACCCCGTAAGGTTAAAAAATGACTTAAACGTGGGGCATTTAAAATCAAAAATTACATAAATGGCTTGGGGAAAAGTGGCCCCAGCTTTAAAAACTAACAAGGGTCCCCAACTTGGATCATAACAATTGGCGCCAAGCGGGGGGCCCGTTAGAGAAACGAACCCCCTTAGCCCCGTGGTGGACGCACTACCGCAAATCTAAGCTTAGTAATTTTTTAGCATGATAATTTTTTTTAAAATTTTTTCCACAAACGAATTTATAGATTTTTTCAAAAGGGGGGTTTGATTTTTAAAAGGTGGGGGGGGGGCACAGCAGGGGCTTTCTCACTACTGTAATAAAAAAGAGATATGTAATAAAACTTGAAGAAATTTAAACGAATAAAATACACTGTTGCCATTCACCCAGGAGCATAAACGAAATAATAACACTATTAGAAAAAGAGGAACATCACACCCCTAGAACTACTCAATTCCCATTATATAAAAAATTTTTATAATATGTGTACCATAATTCGGAAATATTGGTTTTATAAACAAATATTTCAAATAAAGATTTCATATTTTTTATGCCTTCATTTTTGAAAAAATAAGTTTTTTCGTATCTCAAAGAGGTGCGAGATACATGAAATGGTAAGTTTCCTTAAGTGTAAATTACCCTCAAAGACCAAAGGAAATGTATCTTTCCCTTTTGTTTTAATATTAAATAATCATATAGGAATTTTTTTTCGAGTTGATTTGATAAAATCTATTTTTTTTTATTTCCACCCTTAAGTAAAAATAACTACCAATCATATTAGGGGTTTGATGAATTATTTTTAAAAAAAACCTTTTAAACTTTAGAAAACCCCCATACCCAGTTTACTCAATTGGTAAAATTATTGTTTCATCTCTAGTCAGAGATAATACTGACATTTTTCCAAACACACTTTTTTCGGATTCAGGGGCATGAAAGTCGACACCTCAAAATTTCGAGTTTGATTTTTTTGACAGTTACTATTTTTTCTAAACCAGGGGTCTGTGAGAAGGTAAAAAATAAAATTATTAATATATAAACCACAATTTTTTTCATGGTCAATATGACTAAAGGTTTTTTATATATATATAAAAGTTAAACATAAATTTTAAAAAATACATATATATATATATATATTTAAAATTGAGTTTAAAAACTTGTCCATAATTTTTGAGACTAAGCTTATGAACTTGAACTTATAGGATAGGAGGGAAAGGGGGTAGACTTAAAACCAAACAAATGTTTTTTTAAAATTATTCACACAAATAAAATTTTACAAATATAGTTTTCATGGTTTAACTATATTTAAAAGGGGTTTTAAACATGTAAATAAATATTTCCCAAAAATACTTTTCTTGGTGTAAGCTATATTTTTAAAAAAAAATTCTAAAAAACAATTAAATCCCTTTTTCTTTTCGCTGAGGTGGCATACTAAATTATAACAATTTAAATTTTATAAATGAATAGGCAATGATGCCATCTCTTCCTTCTTTGATTTTCCAGGATTTCCAGACTAAAGTGTTGCTCTTCAATTTTACATATTTCAGTGTTTATCAAAAACAAACAGGGGGAAAATAAACCATTAATAATTGGAAAACCCCCCTCGGTGGGCCCCGTTCTAACGCCTACTCTCGCAGTAGACAAGACTACTGAGACAGGGAGATCGAAGTTCGAATCTCGGTCTGTTTTTTCCCCTCTTTCCCCCACGCAAATGAGGGTACACTTCCTTTAAAAAAACTTTCCAAATCCCTAAAATCCTGAGCATAATTAGTACAAATGTGAATAAACTTTCGGTCCCCCAAATTCGGGTGCATTTAACAACGTAAAGACGTGGGAAAGAATTATTTGATTGAATTACCGTTCCAAATCATTAGTGAGCAAACATCCCTTATATCTCGACATGCATGAGTACCCAGAAAAAGCTAGTGGGGTTCAAATCCAGGTTCATAGATGACAAAGGGGGAGCTCCAATTTGAAAGAGGACCCCTAAGGCATTTTAGAAACACCCGGCGTGTGAATTCCTCTTGTTTTTCAGAGGTAAAAGCCACTGACTTGCAAAAACATTTATGACGGAAATATTTTTTAATGGAAATGCCCCAAAAAGGGCGTGGTGCCAGAAATACATTTTTTCAACGAAAATTTCTGTAAAAAAATTTCAAAATTGGGTTGGGGGTTTTATTGGTTGCTGATCACGAAAATACCTTGAAAAGGGGAAATTCTTAATGGCTACACAAAAAGGGCCCACTTCGACTTGGGAAAAAAAGCGAAGAAATCCATATTTATTTTCCAAATTTAAAATTTAAGGTTTTTTGGGGGCGTTTAGTATGAAAATTTTTTCTGCTACTTTTGGGGGGTGTTTAAAAAATTTTAAAAAACAAGTTATTCGTAACTAAATTCATACTAATTTATTACGCATAACCTAAAATTTTGATAGTTCACAGGGGAAGTATCTTTGTTACTTTCGCTGCTCTTCCATCCTCGTCATGTTATTTTCATTAGAACATCCGATGACGCTGCGATTGAAGGTGAAACTAATAATCAAGTGCTTCGATAGAAATTATTTGAACTTTTTATGGAGGTGTCTTTCGAAAACTCGAAACCCAGGGATCCGAAGCTACCAAAATCCTCGATGAACATATTACATTTTTTTCCCTGCTGCATTTGCGCGAAAATTCTTCGCTATATTTTTAATAATTTGTTGCAAGATTCTTGTGTTTTCCTGAAATTGGGCCCAAATGGGGAGAAAGTGGACTCAATAAACATGACCGGGGATAGGATTTTATGAACTTTTGTCGGCATGTAACACCAGGGGTAAAGAGTTTCAAAAAATGTCTAGCCGCACAAGGGAAAAATTTTCAAATTTTTTGACACACTTTAAAACCCCAAAAAAATGACTTGCAAAATGTGGAAATTTTTTATCAAAATTTTTTTAAACGCCCGTTATACTAGAAGAAATTTTTAAAAAAAAAAATCTTGACTATTCCCGTATTCGTGCTCCTATACCTTTCTTTAGCTAACGACGATCAATCCCAATTGTTTATAAAACATTTTTTAATGATTTTTTTTCCCTTTTTCAACGATTTCTTTTTCATCTGCACCCGATTTTGCCATTTTTTTTGTTTTAAGTCAGTAAGATAAATGCGGCAACACTCAAAGAATCTTATCCAGGCATGAAGCGATGAAAGCCGAATTGCAAAAAAAATTCGATAAAGAGTATGGTAAAAATAATCCTTGAATGAGACCGAGGCTATCCTTTCATTTTATTGTTAGTGTGGGATCGTCAGGGTAACATTTTTTTTTTTTTCAAAAGTAAAATTTTGGGCAATTTTTTTGCTTGCTTTTTTTGCGAAAGTACCCTGATACTGATTTTTTGATAGCCCTATATTCAATAATTAACGATATTGCCTCGTCATCAAAAGGGTCTTTTGTTCTTGAACACTTTTTAAAAAATTTTCTATCCCAAAGGTAGGTTTTGATGGACTCCCCAAACGTGATGCCCTTTAAAAAATGTGCAAAAACCCTTTTTCCCCTTTCTGCTCTAAAAGCTACCCTCGCGTATATGCCCTTTCTTTGCTGCTCCTCTCCTTTCGAATGCCCTTCTTTTTTCTGCGTTTTGTTCTCTTTCCGCGTCGGAGAGTGTGACTGAAGGACGACCACCGTGGCCGGTAGATTCTGGGGGGGGGCTCCAACACCTGTACCTGTTCATCAGCCGAGATGACGAACTTTTTTTCAACCAATCCCCCCGAATTTTTTGGGGAAATTTTTCCTTCTGGGGCGAGAAGTTTCCCTCCCACATCATTCAATTTTTTTCACATTGGTGCGTATAGCCGTTTTTTTTTTTTTCGGTAAACTAAAAATTAAACTTTTTAAATTTTATGACCCATTTATTTTTCAACAGTACATATATTAAAACCTGATTTTATCACAAAAATGACCTTCTAATAAGTAAAAAAGATCCTTCCTCATCATGCCAAAATTTGTCACCCCTGAGTCTGAAATACAAATATAAGGGAAAAATTTTTTGTCATGTATTATAAAATATAAATGAAAGCTTTTAAAAATTTTTTTGAAACATTTTTTTGTAAAAATCATACAAAAAATAAGAACACTATAAGCAAAAAAAATGCTTTATTTTCTACAATTGAGCCCTAATAAAAAAACCCAAACCCAAATTTTTAAATCGTGGAACACAGTGGCCCTTTTTTTGGTATCCATTTATAAATAATAATTTCAAGTTCCATTCATTATTATTTTTGCTATTTTTTGTAATTAGTTAATTAATATCAATGAAAATATTTTGATTCCGTCGACGTATTTACATTCTAAATTTTCTTCCTGTGCCTTAGCCATTTTTTGCAAAAAAAAAAAAAACCAATTTTTTTTTTCATTTTTTTAATAAAATTTTCGCAGTTAAACTGGTTTTCCATTACTACGCGCCGGTGCTACATATTAAGAAGGTTCAAAAAAGGGTTTTTGATACCTTTTTTCTTTTATTTCCCCGGAAAATTATAGTCCCAAGGGGCTTCTATCAAAACTCGTTCAAAAAATAACATTTAAAATTATCTTTTTTTTTTGCTAGGGGGGGGGGGGCAGTTTTTTTTTAATATTAAAACCAGAGGGGCAACGTAACGATTTCTCCATTCGTTTCCAAAGTGGCTAAAATAAACACTTTTGGGTTTCACACTATGGGGAGGTCAACAAAAATCCCCTAAAAGGTAAAAATTTCGATTGGTTAATATGTGACAAAAAGTAGGAGATTCAAAAGAGAATGCTGGCAAATCCCAGGGCTTACCCCTTTAAATTTCCCGGTAGTAAAAAAAGGGGAGATCAGATTGTTTCGTAAATATGAATAATTTTTAGCTGAACCCTTAGATCAGGCGTTAGCATGACTCCCCCCTTTGGGGGCCAGGGGTTTCCCGTGTTTTTTATTCATAGTAAAGGCTTAAAATGCTGGACTAAAACATTTTTTAAATGATAAAAATTTGAGAGGATTGAGCTTTTTTGCATAGCTAATAACAAAAATTTAAGCAAAGAGAAAGGGCCCTTCCCAGTCATTTAAAAAACTTGTATTTTTTATAGGGGAAAATTTTAAAGTACCCCCCTTAAGGGGAAAAAAAAGGGGAAAAGGAAAAAACCCCTTTAATGAAAAACTGTTTTAAAAATTTTCCAGAAAAAGGGAAAAATGACCCCCATTTTTTTAATTTCCCTTTAAAAAGGGATTAAAGTCACGGGGTGTCCGGGAAAATTGCGTGGGAAAAAGTAAATACTAAAATTTGGGGGAAACAAAACCCCGCGCCTGACGAACACTTCTAAAAAACAAAAAGAAAATATTAGGGGTTTGAACTGAAGTGTACAGAATTTTTTTGGGGGGGTAGAAAGGGAAAAATTTACCCCCTAACCTGTCAAAAAACGCATTTTTGCAATGTATAACAGCAAAAAATTTTTAAAGATGGTAAAGGGACACACGAAAAAGGGTTTTGAAACCCATATTAGCTCCATGTATTTCTTTAAAACCCGGGAATTTTTAGTAAGGGTACTTCCCCAAATTTCTCTCCAACCCCGAATGCTGGGTTTCCCCTTTTTTATTTATTCCCCCTTAAGATAATTTTTCTTTGTTTCAAAATAAAAAATAATATTGTTGTTTCCAAACCTTGCAAATATAAACTTTTTGGGTTGATACCCCTAACTACCAAACCCCCTGCATTTTTGTATATTGCGGAGAGTGCGTCTTAGACCGGGGGTATTTTTTTCACTCTCGCCCCCTAAAGCAAATGCGGGGTTTAAAAACTTCCCCCAAATTTATAAAAACCATTACGTAATTGTAACCCTTTAAACGCATAAAACCCGAACAGGGGTGCCGATATTACGTTTTCCGGAAAACCCCTTTTTTTTCCCCCAAAAAACCCCCGCAAGCGAAAATGGCCGGGGGGCGCGGGGGGTTTTTTTTCCCGCGGGAAGAAGTAGTTTTTGGGGGGGGACGGGAGGATGGGAGCTTTATGGTCTCGGTAAGTTAATGGGGGAACCACCACCCCTCTTGAAAAATGGTGGAACGGTGTGAGAGAAAATTGTAAAGGTTATACAGTGAAAAAAAAAAAAATGCTTTAAAAAATACTTTTTATTTGTATAAAAGATAGTAAGAAGCGGTGGAAAAATGTGTCGAGTTCATGTGATCTATATACAATGTGTGTGCCATGTCACTAGGTAATTACGTTTGTTTCCATTTTAGAATCAGGTGGGTGTTTGATCCCGCAGAAAGTAATTTGGGTAAATTTTGATAAACGTTTTCCACTTACAACGCTGGGAAATTGAGGTACATTCCCTTAGTAAATCTAATTTAGTCAGCCTTACTTCTTTCTTGTGATAAATATTATACATGTATAACGATGGAAGGCTGTGTGTTTTTTTAGAAAACGGATATTATAGGTTTAATAAATATTCAGAGTAAGCTATCAAATGCACGCCAAAAGTACTCAATTTAAAAATAAATGTGATAGATTCCTCATCCCCCGTCGGGCGTATTTAGGGAGGTTTTTCTAATATACTTTCCATTCTCGCTCCTTGTAAAAGTGGGTGCACTTCCTCAAATTTTTTAAGGTTTAAGTGGCTAATTTGTTTTGTGTGAATGTTATTTATTATGTCAACAAAATATAGTTTCGAGAAATTAAAGGGTATTTAAAATTGTATTTGATATTATTTATGAATTTTGTAACGGGCTAACCTTTTTTAGCCCCGTATTTGGCCCAAAATTGCCCCACTTAACCCATGGGTCAAGAACACATATATCCAAAATATATTCCCCCTGATACAAATGAAAGTCTATTAATGTATATATAAATATCCATGTGTTTACATACTTCATGGAATAAGAAGGGTTACCCTCCCTCGATTCTTAAAACACTGCACATGACCGGTACAAGCAGCGCTCGGCTGCTCGTTGATGGGAGCCTTGTTTACTCGGGCCTACTTGACCGGTGCAGTGTAGTGCCTCTATGTCTGGAGCCGACAGCCAACAGATTGGAACGTGCCTGTCTGTCTAATTAGTGGGCGCTACACGTCATACTTCCACCCTTAGAAAGTATTTAAACCTTTGTCAATCTGCGTGGGCGAGTTAACATTGATTCGTGTTCTGAAATGTTCCATGTACCTATCTCTGCCTTTTGTTACATTAAAATGATTTGTTAAAAAACCACTCATATTTTTTCCTTTCAAGTTTTTCTATCATGTTTATTTACCTTGTTAGTAATCGCCGTCTCTGGTGTTAACTAGAGCAAGCGGTTCAAATTTATGTAAAAGTCGAGCCATAAAAGATATTTAAAATTGTATCAATATTACTTATGATTTTTGTAGAAGTTATATGATCGGCAAAATATATATGAAAACATTTATTTTTTTGTAAAAGAAAATATTTTTTTTTGGCTGTTCTAAGTGGCTCAAGGAATAAAACGGGCGTTTCTAAAATAAATCTACTTGGTGTCGTAGTTGGCTGACCCCCAAAATAATTACTTTGGCTATTTGCTTCTTAAACTACCCTATGTTTTCACTTTTCAACCCTACGCAAATGATGGTACATCACTACAACAACTAATTTTATTATTCTGTCTCTCATTGGGCAAGTTATCCAGACGGCATTGGGGGTTCGATTCCCTCTGTTCAGGTGTCAATGACGCGCAGATGTGGTACACACTTCACCTGGTCAAACATCAAATTGTCAAAATCTGCCCGGTGAGCGATGTAAGAGCTTCAAATACCTACCAAACCCCCGCAATATATACCAAGGTTTTAATCCGATGGGCACGCCGTCTAATTATCAGGCTCATCTCTTTCTGGTGGCCCGAAGGTTGGAATCAATTCCCTACTGCGGTAAAAATGTTGGACACAATAGAACGTCTAATATATTCGTTACCACTCTTTAACTACTAAGGAACATATTTTATTAACATCTACAAATAACAATAAGCTCTTCTCTCTGTACCCCTAAAGCAGCGGTTATCTCACGCTTGCCTGAAAGCTTGGTTTAAAGTTTGGGCAATGGATTCTGTGGAAATCTATAAACAGGTGCTGTCAATCCCCACTGTTACTTTTTTTAATAATAGATAGCGTGGGCATCTAGTAATAAACAATTGACGCTCTGGCGAGGGAATATGATTTTTAAAGCGTCAATATAGTGTTTCAACTTTTTAAAGTATTCTGACCTAATAATTAAACCGTAGAAATTATAAATTTTTGCTTCTAGCCGGGTTATTAACATAAGAGACAAAACTCTATATTGCGCATGATAAATTTTTTGTTTTTGAGCCAAAGTTCCCGGGGTTTGATTCCCTGTCTAGGGGTCAATGATATTTAGACGGAGTATTCCTCATTAAAATGATAAATAATAGCGTTGGCTAATTGATTCTTAAATTACCTATATGTTTTAATTTACATCTTAGTAGGTAGACTCTTTTAACATATCACCCCAGGCGCAAATGATGATACATCCTAATTTATTTTCGGGCAAAGATATCAAGGTTTCTAATCCATGTTACCTTACATGGTGAACGCTAAAACACAACAAAGGGTTTAATAGGGATTGTTTCTGACAAGACATCTTTTGAATGTAGGAATGCCAGGTCTCCACCGTGGTTCGGATTCCCCGTTAAACTGTAGAACCTTCATTTCATCTCACAATCACCTACCATTACACATTAGCGTAAGTGCGTATAACCCGAACGGGTAGTAAGACCGGTGCTTTTAAAAAAATAAAATAATAATAATAAAATAATAAAAATAATAATAATAATAAATAAATAATAATTATATAATAATAATAGGGATTGTTTCAGAAAAATCTACGTTGGCGGGTTTGATTCCCGTGTCCAGGTGTCAATGATATCTGGACGGAGTAATCCCCACTAAAAGGATAAATAATAGCTTTTGCTATTAGATACTTACTATATTTTTTACATTACAACCCAGTGCAAATGATGGTACATCCCTGTAAAACAACTAATTTTGTTTACAACTTTTTCTGTTGGTATAAGTGGCTCAAGGAATATAACAGATGTTTTCTTTTTTTACCAAATTTAGTTAATTTATAAACGCTATCTAAACAGTGAAACTGTTTGTAAGGTTTTTCCGAACCAAATGCTGGTACACATTCTACCTGGATGGAAAAATCTGGTTGACCAGCAAAACCTTTTTTTCACTCTCGCAAATGTAGGGGTGCACTCTTAAGAAGTTTTTGATTGGATGACTGTTCTAAACAGACATTAACGGTGCTAAGATATCGAGGTTTCGAATCCTTGTGGGCACGTTGTCTAAATGTCAGGCTCATTACATTCTTGCGGTAGATGTTTAAATCTAATCCTGCGCCGGTAAACTGTTGGTAGTTCTCCTTCCGGAACATTTTTTAATCATTTATACCCACTATCAAGACGTTTTCCCTAAAATGGTACCGTACGTTTTAACTCATTTAGTTATGACGAGGGAGATCGTGAGTTCGAGTCTCACTCGGGTGAATTGGGTAGTTTTCTACTCCTCACTCCACGTATACGCTTGAACATTTCTTCTTGACTCCTCCACCAACAGTGGTCCATGACGGATACTACATCCACGCTTGTCGACGGACGTTACCAAACAATCAATTTAAGGAGACTTTTTGTAGGGGGTTATCGGCCCCTTGCTGAGGCTTTCAAGGCTCCTGATTGTGCATAATAAGAGCTGAATAAATGTCATTCTAGTTGCAACATCACCGGGGAAAAACCATTGCCACATAGATGTGGGAAGGGGATGGGGGAGGGGTTGCGGTGACGACACCAGGAAAACCATTGCCTGGGGGAAGGGGAAACGGGGAGGGGACAAGAAAGGGTCTAACGGCTGGGAACCATTTCTCACACTCTACGCTAAGCGGTCGTTTGGAAAGGTTCATGCTGCATCCTCGCTAGCTTTGCCAACACGCCGTGGGAGGAGCGCCCGACGCACAGTGGGGCCAAATCCTGAAAAGCTGGCCAAAATACGAAAACCTTATTCAATTTGTATGAAATTCAGTATATAGGGGTATTCAAAGTCGCTGATTACGAATCCAAAGTCAGAATTGAAAAAAAGGTGAACCTATAATGGGGGTTCTAAATTCATAAAAGCTGGATAAAGTATGAGAGTGTTATCCATTTTGTACGAAACTTGGTATCTGGGGGTTTTCGAGGTCACTGATTACGAAACCAAAGTCAAAATTGAAAAATAATAAAATGAGGGAACCAATATAGCAAGCATTAATGTTAAACACATAAAATTTAATCAAAATAAAATATAATACACCTTATTTACCAGGAAAATTTAATATGTAACAAAAAAAATGATTACTAGAAGAACATAAAAGTGTATACATCTAAACCATAACCTTTAAAGCCTATGTGCATGTCAATCAGCCAGATTGGACAGCTATAAATTAAATACCAATATTTTTATAATTTACGACAGTAGAAAAGAAAAAAGTAATATTAACATATTAAAAATAATCTCCCCAAAGTTTATTTTTACGAACCTAA
>JBCFYV010005116.1:0-17408 GCA_039000515.1 Timema cristinae
AGACAACCCCTTTCGATTTCTGGAGCTCTCGCCAGAACACAACATCGCAAATTTCATAAGGCTGTAAAACTTATCAAATCCAGGAGGGTGTCTGATGAATATTTGTTGTTTTTTCCTTCAGTAAACTACCCTTCAATTTTAGGGGTAGAGGGATAGTTCCAAAAACCTTTCTCTAGAACCTAACCTAACCAGTTTCCTACAAATGTTTACCAACAGCAAAATCTGTAAAAGACAACATGGTATAGCATTCCTACAAATGTTTACCAACAACGACGAACTTGAATAAAGCAAGTAAAATTTCTATATAAAATTATGTCTTGTATTACTTGTAAGCAGAGTAAGGTGGAGTAGATAAAATTAATATATGTCTATGTTTTGGAAAGTGAACGGGGTGCAATTCAGCTATGGGCGTGTTCCAAATAAAGCTATTAAGCATTTAAGAGCTCTATATCTTTTATAATCCTCCTAGTCAGTGAACATGGCCCAATTCACCTGTGTGATTAAGATCTAATCGGCCTCGTGGCCCAGTTGTAATGCTCCGCTAACATTTTATCAAGTTCTTAAACCCAAACAAACACCCCTTACCTCCCTCCACCTTCTTCACTCTTTACTTTCATAATTTGAAACTGGGTCAGCATAGACACTGCTGCCAAACAACAGTACAACTTTCAATAAATATCAAAGGTCCTTGAAATAAAGACAAGGAAGCTCGCCTCACCTGATATTCGTCAAGTTTGTGTAGTTTGGTTTACTGGCTATAAGGAGGCCAGTGGTTTAAACCTAGATTGACATACTGAGGCTATTTTTTTCCTAAATGGCTTCTTACTTAGTCTTCCTCCACTCAAATGAGTGTACATTTAATCTATGATTCTCCTCCCCAACCCTTAAATGTGTAAAAGAATAGTATGGCGTGTTGCAAAAATAATATATATTTTAAAAAAATTGCGTGTTTCACTTTATTATATTTGTCTGAGCTATTTACATACTTACATGAATGAGAAAGGAATGCAGAAGGTATAATATGGATGATAGTAAGTTGAGACAATTAAGTAAAAGATGATGAAATTAATTTGGTAAAAAAATTGTATAATTTTTATTGTGTGTTGTTTGAGTGTAAACATGAGTCTGCTGTTCATAGATGCCTACACACATACCAAAAAAAATTGTAGGCCTCAAAGTTCACAACTAAAACACAATAAAACACACAATTGTGTAATTTTCAGGGTACATCAGTCCCTTCTTCAGCAAAAGAGAGTAAAACACAGACTGGACTATGGCAGCATGGCTAGAGGTTGATCATGGTATAATTATGTATTTGCACTAAACTAACATGTTAAGGCTCTCCACATTTAACTAC
This sequence comes from Timema cristinae, assembly GCA_039000515.1. NCBI lineage: Eukaryota > Metazoa > Arthropoda > Insecta > Phasmatodea > Timematidae > Timema > Timema cristinae. Next base: position 1,358 of record JBCFYV010005116.1, read on the forward strand.
ACTAGTGAGATAAGAATGAGGGAGATTCATTTAGAAGGAACATATGAATACTGTGCTGGGGTCCAGGGTTCAATCCTCGGTCCCGGCACAAATTTACTTGATTACCAAACCCTTCCTTCACCTCTGACAAGACATCTTGTGAATGTGGGGAATGCCAGGCCTCCACCGTTGTTCGGATTCCACGTTAAACTGTAGGTCCTCCATTTCATCTCACAATCACCCTACCATTACACATTAGCGTAAGTGCGTATAACCCAAACGGGTAGTAAAACGCGATGCTAATATAATAATAATAATAATAATAATAATAATAATAATAATAATATAATAATAATAATAATAACATATGAATAATGTGGAGGAATATTGGAAAATCATTTAATTAAAAACACTCAGTACACACCACTGGTATTAACACCCGGACCACCCCATCAAAGGTAAACCAATTGAGACGATATTTACATTTGGTCCACATATCCACCGAACTTTGAAGCACCATATTACTTACATAATTGTTTTCAGTTGATGCACCATGAGAATAGGATTCAAGTTGTTATGTATTTTATATATTATTTATGTTTAAGAATAGTCCCAAAACCAGTGTTGGACTTCTTTTTTTTTTTTCCCCCATACAAATGCAGGTAAATTTCCTCTAAAATTCTATCTTCCTCAACCCTATTATATTAACGAAATTATGTCTGCCTATATGCCAAGTGGGTTCAAAGACGTCCCCCAGCTGTGCCCCCACCCCTCATTGGTAAAAATAATCTCATAGCTTAAGTCATAAAAAAATATGCATAGGGATCCCCCCCAACCTCCTCGGTTATGGTCACACATGTTGACATTGAACAAACATCACAAGTAGCAGCTATTTTTATAGTACCAATATTAATTATTTGTCTTGAAATTATACTTAACTAATATGTATTAGTCATAAATTAAACCCACACAAGTAAAATTGTAAACTATTATGTTATTCTGTTTCATCCTCCTCCACTCTCACCACTACTTTCTGTCCTGTTTAAAGCTGCTTTATCAGTCTTCTCTCCTTCCAATCTTTACCAATATTTCTCAAAATCTGAAGTAGCATATTCCAGTTTACTCGATCATATGCTTTCTCCCAGTCATTAAAACAAACATACATTTCCCTGTTTACTTCCAAAACTCGTTTTACCCAATTGCGTCTCTGGCCCCTTTTCCCTTTCTAAAACCAAACTGGTCTTCTCCCATATTCTCCTCTTTATTCCTTTATATTCTCCTCAGCACTAGCTTTGTCACAGCCTTGGTAATATGTCATATAAAACTAATTGTTCTATAGCTTTTGCATGCTTTGCATTGCATTTCTTTGGTAAAGGAACTAGATTGGTTGGTCTTGTTAATGCACCATTCCCTAAGGCCTTAAGCACCTGAGATCTTGGATAGTTTTTTCAACTTCCCAACTTTATATATTCAATCCACTTTCTTCCTCACCACATTCCAGCTCTTCTTCCAACACCAGTCCTCTATGTATCCCACCATACCTCCATGTTTTATTCTGAGCATGAGGTTATCCTTCCTTGCCACATCTATCTTTCCATTATTACAGAACATTCTGCCCAGATTTACTGTTTTATTATATCACACACCATTAACTTACATAACACAGTTTATTAGTTACAGACATAATCAACTATTTTTAATGATTCACTTACAAAGTACAAACTATAAAATGAATTACATTAAAGTTATATATAAATCCATGCTAAAAAAAAGTATATTACACAGTATGCCCATCTGACCAACAAAATCAACCTTTAGCTGAGAGTGTGTTGCCACTATACAGCTTATTAAACTCTTTTTTTTTACAGTACAGAATCATAAGTCAAGGCGTTTTGGTGGGTGTGACATTCCACCAGACCTTGTAACAATACTAGGCACACTAGTTCCAAGTGGCATAGTATTAGTTTCTAGATTGGGAGAATGAGAAGTCTAGGTTATTAATATTATGTCCTCTGGCTTGTTATTAGGAGAAGATGGTGGCGTTCCCTTAAATTATTCAAGATCACTCATGTTATCACCAAAACACCTCGCCTTAGCATGATCTTCACAGGAAATTTCATTACCAGAGTGCCTAAGGCTAATATGATGGAACTTCGTCTATAAAGTTTTCCTTTTGTACACACCAGATAAGACTTGTTTTTCAGTATATTAACCACACTAACCTCTTCCCAAAATTACACTTTGGTGTTACAAACAAAGACTCACTGCTCAGGGTTAAAAAATTGCTCATGGACTCTAGTAGTTTTGTCATAATATAACGATTGTCCTTCTTTCGCAGTCACAGCATTATCAATAATTATTTCTGGCCGCAAGTGGCAATCCTGTATAGGCAGTTTAGAATTGAGGGTGCAACTTTGAAGAAGCTGAGCAGGCGAGTATGGGAGCCTTGCCAATGGAATATTTCTATAATCCAGAAGGAAAAGTGGAAGGTCTCCATGATCAGTTGTGCTTTTTTTAACATCAATTTGTTAATTTCAACTGCTTTCTCAGCCAAACCATTGCTGCGGGTATAGTGAGTACTGGAGGTAACTAATTCAATGTTCCATGATTGAGCAAACATTTTGAATTCTTTAGGGTTGAAAGGTTGGTTGTCAAACATGAATTGTTTAGGAATTTCAAAGATTGGTTTAATCTTACTTATAGCAGCAATAGCAGACTTACTGGAGACTTTCTCAGCCTCAATCTGCCGCGAATGGTAGTCAACAATAACTATATAGCTATCGCTATTATAATCCACAAAATCAGTAGCATCTTTAACAAAGGGTAAATCAGGGATGTCCTGAGGTTTCAGCGCGTCTTTTATTTTAGACTGTTGTGGAGTGCCAGGTCTCCACCATGGTTCGGATTCCACATTAAAGTGTAGGTCCTCCATTTCATCACAAAATCACCCTTCCATTACAAATTAGCATAAGTGTGTATAACCCGAACGGGTATTAATAATAATAATACTATTTTAGACTGTTGAAACCATTTGCATGTTGGCACCGCAAGAACACAATTTTTCAAATCAGAGTTTATTCCTGGCCAATAGAAACTGCGAGACGCTTGAGCCTTGACTTTTTCAAAACTGAGTTGACTTGCATGAAGTATCTCAAGTGTGGAGCGCCTCTGTTTGAATGAAACTAATATAGGCACATCATAGTAAAAAGCCCACCATGCATTATGATGTATTTTCTGAGGGAAAAATAGTGCTTCAGCTCTGAGCAATTTGATGACAATTACTTAGGCCAACCTTTAATGGAATAGTTAAAGAATTTGCTCAAAATTGAGTCAACAACTGTAATTTTTTTTTTACTTTGCAAGTAAGGATGGTTGAACATTGGAGGTTTTACCTATCACATGTTCTATGTCTTACATACTTTAATCTACAAATGAAGGATTATTTTTACATTTTTAGGATAATATATCCGCTATATGCTTGTATTTGCCTACTATATATTTAAGTATGAATGAATAGGGCAATACTTTCAGCCTAAGGTGGCAAAGGCGATTATTGGTAATTTTACCAATGGATTTTACAATGGTGGAGGTGAGTGGCTGATGATCTGAATGAACAGTTATAGCTTTGTGACCAAACACGAAGTTATGGAACTTTCTGTAAATGAGACAGCAAGCATCTCTTTTTCTAACTGAATATAATTTTGTTCAGTAAGCGGTAAGCGATCTCGAAGCATATAAAAGGGGCTTGCCATCTTGCATTAAAGTGGAACCTAGTGCATATTGACTACTGTCAGCATGTATGTTGGTGGGTTGGAGAGGTCAAATGGAGTCAACAAGGCATGTTGTGCTATAGATTTTTTAAAAATCTCTAACTGCCTACTGTAGGAAGAATTCCAACACCACTCGGAATCTTTTTTTCAGAAGTTCACTGAATGGGGTGCACTAAGATCCTTAGGATCAATGCACAGCCTTTTGACCTCTGTTTTATGTTTCTCAAAACTTACTATATTGTTTACCCATTCATCAGCTTCACAACATTTAAAAATGTCATGCTGTTCAAAATTGTCCAAATTCACATTAAGTTTACTTTAAAAATTTTAGGGGAACTCAACAGGCTAGGCTACATTTAGATATGGCACCTTTTATAAATTTTAAATCAAGAACTCCTGGGAAACATCCAAGGTCATTAAAACATCTTGGTTTGATGTCCAAAAGTTTTGAAAATTGGGTTTATTTTGACCATCGAGACACCAACATTTTTTTTTCTAATGTAATTGAGACTCACACAAGATGATAGGCTAAGTAAGGATATGGCCTTAACTGAATTGACAATAGTAAACACTAAGCTATGTGTTTTGTTTTCATAGACAACAGGAAGGCAAATTTCACCAACAGGTGCAATCTCAAAACTCCCAAAAGCTTTAATACGGGTTTTAGGAGCACTTAGCCTAGATTTATAATCTGGTCCAGTGGACTGCAAAGACCTTAAAGGAAGGATGCTAACTTCTGCCCCTGTGTCTAATTTAAAAAGTACTAGTTTTCCGTTAATTAGCAATGGTGATTGTTATTTACAGAATTTATAATTGAAAGAGCAGCAATATCTGAATTGCCAGAAACAAGGGGCAAAGTGTAACCATTAGTACCTTGAAAGTGACAAAAATTATTACACTCACCAACACTTGAAGTCTGGTTACCAACATTACTATCAGTATTCATAGCAAGGTCTATGTTATTCATCGCTCCTAGTTCAAAAGCACTACAACCACTAAAAAATCTATTAGCGGCAACACAATCTCTAGCAAAATGGTTCATACCTTGGCATTGATTACATTGATTATTAATAGCGGGATATGGCCTGTTTGGATGGTACGTAGAAGCTTTCAAATTGTTCACTGAGATGTTGTTTCCTGTCAAAAAAATTGAACACAAGGATGGTTTCATTCTTCTTCTAAATACATTGAGATTTAAGAACAGACTATATACCATTCACTGTTTCTTCTTCAGGTTTGATGGTATTTAAGGTTTTATAGAGTTGAATAGTATCTCATCCTAATAGGTTTTTTAGACTGGCTATTAGCACGCACACAGATTTTGTTCCATTCTCTTTCGCCTTATAATATTCCAGGGCTTCTTCCTGAAATTCATTAACGTTCTTTGCCAAGTCTCTGGCAAGATTAAGCGACTTTAGCTTATTGAACTCCATTTTAATATCTGCTTCTTTACAGAACAAGATAATCATACTCACATACCTCTAATCACAAATATTAATTAACTGCAGACACTACCGACTGTGCCATGTTTTAGTATATCACTCATTAGCTTTCATAAACGGCTATTTTTTACGACTCATTACAAAGTACAAGATAAAATTAATCACATGAAAGTTATGTATAAATCCATGTTAAAAACAAAACACTAAAGTATCTTACACAGTACGGCCAACAAACACAAAATCAACCTTCAGCTGAGTGTGGCGCCACGATACAACCTATTAAACAAACACAAAATAATTCACTTGTTCTAACAATTTTCCGTTTATACTAAGTTGACAGTCATTTCCTGATCCGTCTTTATCAAGGACTGTCACCTTAGTGTTTGATACATTTATACAAAGATCCATTCTGTTCGTCACCACATTAAAATGATTTAATGAATTCTGCAAGTCCCTTTTTCTCAGCCATTAGTATGTCATCATCTGCATATAACCGCACTCTCACATTCACATTATTCATTTGTACACCATGTTCTCACAACCTTGTCTAACACCCTGTTCAATGCCAAACCATTCACTCAAAGCTCCATCCTCCCTAATGCGCGGCTTAATTCCATCATACACCACCACAATTGAATTTACTAACAATGCATCCACACCATACTCTCTAACAACATTCCTTAGCATACTCATATTCACCTGATCGTACACTTTCTCCAGATCAGCGAACACACAATACATTTTATTCCTTAATTTCATAAATTTTTCAATCACTTGTTGCAATGCAAATATCTGGTCCATGCAACCTAGCTACCTAGCATGAAACCACATTACACACCCCAAATCTTGCCTGCAGTTTTTTCATGTACCCTTGATTTAAATTTTTCTAAAAAATTCGGCCTGGAATGCTCAACAAACTTATTGCCCTATAATTCTTAAATTTTCTCTTACTCCCTTTGGTTTTATCCATTCATTATGAACTTTCGAAATCCCAGCACACACATTGAACAAATCATACAATCTGGAAGGAAAGTAATACTGCACCCCCACACTTAAGCATTTCAATTGTCATCCCATCTGCTTCCACAGCTTTGCCATTCTTTAAGATTTTCATAGTGTTAAAAAGCTCAACCCCGTTAATTCTTTTCCCTCCTTATAGCATTTTCCCTATTTTCGATTAATTTCTCCAAATTTTTGCTATGCATTGCTCAAAATACTCTCTCCATTGCTTTCTTATACCATTTTCATCCCAGATCAGCTCACCATATTCATTCTGAACTGAATGCCATAGGTCTTTCCTTGCACTCCTTGTTTCGTTCTCTTGAGCCACTTACACTTGTTTTGTTCTCTGTACCTACTTCCAGAACAGCTTCTTATTTTCTTCAAAATTATTCTAACTACTTTCTATGCCTTTATCTCTTTCTCTCTATATATGTCCCACAACCTCTTATGTTCTGCTTCACTCTTCATGGCAATCATTTGTTTACATGGTTCTTTCTTTTCGATCACAGATTCTTTTACCTGTTCATTCCACCATGCATATCTTTTTAAGTTTCCCACCACCGCCACCCACCCATATATATATCTCTCAACTCAAAATACGAATTTACTTATTTAAGCTGTTACTTAAGTATTGTTACACTATTGGTTACAATTTATTGCAGTAGGGTTTATTTGAAACATTTTTTGGACATTAAAAAAGTTTTATAGAATCAACCTTTATTCTAACTTGTTAGCTAAAAGTATGCTCTTTAAAAGCTCTACACTTTTGAGATCTTTGAGCGTTCAGTTTTGAACTTTAAGCAAAATGTATATTTCACCTTTTCACATGATGATGAGAGCTTTGAAATAATACTTCTCCTAGCTATCTAGCTCTATCCCATCCTAAGCACTTTTGTGGAATGATGAAGCCACATCACTAGCTTTCTAGTAAATTAAATATTTAGAATGCACCCTACTCAATTTAGAAATTGTGAAAATAATATTTTACTATAATGATATTAAAGATATAATTGGCTTTTAAAGAATAGTAAAAAAGTGCATAAAATTGCAACCACTAATTACTAGAATGCAATAATGTGAGTGTGTGAAGATTAGTGTTTAAAATCTTTTTATCAAAGTGTTTTCATAGCCATGCAACAAATGTATCTTTACTAATATGTAACTATATAATCCTTACAATAATTGTTACTGAATTTATAAAAAAGTATTTTTTTACTATATATTTTACAGACTGCAGCTAACTCAACATTACCATCAATGACCACACCTTCTCGAAGCTTCCAGTCCATACCGAGGGCACTTGTCTCACAAGATGTTGTCTCAGGTCCTCCCCCTCATGCCAAAGTCTTAAATTCTCCTCCAACAAATCGAATCACATTTTCCTCTCCAGAACCATGTCTCTCCCCAGCTAACTCATCTCATTCAAGCTCCCCTAGCTCTTCCACTCCTAATAGCCCTGCAGGCGTTCCATCCAATTCAACTGTTCACTATCAAAGACCTTCAACTTTACATGGACTTAAACACAAGCTTCATTCTGCTGCCAAAAGTATCCACTCTCCCAATCGAAGAAAATCTGTTGGCCACATACCTCTCTCTCCTTTGGCTCGCACACCTTCTCCCTCTCCCCTTCCATCCTCCCCTACACGATCTCCAAGTCCATTAGCTTTTCCTGTTGGCCATCATCCGGGGAGCTCCAACACAACTCAGTCATACAGTCCTGGCACATCATTAGCTACACCAGGTACAGGCAGTAAGAAAAGTTATGGACGACCAAAGAGTGCAGAGCCAGGTTCCCCACTTCTTCGGCGAGCCTTATCACCAGATCGCTTGCATCCTCGCAGTGCTGAGAGCAAAGTAAAATCTTCATCATCTTCCATATCTCCATTATGTAATCCAGATTTAAAAGTAACTGTTTCAGCTGCTCCTCGTGTTACCATTACATCTCAATCTCCCCCAATACCCTCGCGTTCTAATTACACCAATCTTACAGATAAGCCAATAACATCCAAGCCACCAGAACATCCTTCTGCTATTCGTCCAGAAAAAGAAGGAACTTTAGATAAACTGAGTAGATTTATAGAACCTTACCAACGACCAGAAATTAGAGAGAAAAGAGTTACAGTTGATATTTTACCAAGCACAAGTGCAAAAAAAATATCTGTAGATGAGTCCCTACACCCAAAAAGTAATGATTTTATCAAAATTGATCATAGAAATCCTATTTCTGTTGCCTCAAGTGGCTCTATTGTTCCAACATGTGATAGAACCTCTCAACATTTACCCCGTATTGCTGAAGAAAAAGATTCCCCAACAGGCTCAAAAGATGATACAACCTCAAAGGATTTACTTAAAGAAGTGCAGAATTCCACTTTGGATTGCTTATTACTAGAGTCCAAGAGTAATGAAGTAAACACAAAAGTAAACACAAGCACACTAAAAAGAAATGAAACTGTAATTAAGAAAACTAAGACAAATATTAAAAATGAAGGAAAAGGAAAAACTGCTGCGGAAGATCAAACAAATACTTATAAGAGTGAAAATAAATCGAGAAAGAAAGATATGCGTGAATACACACATACATCAAAAGAAGGTCCTATGAAAGGTAGTGAAAAAGAGCAAAAAAAATTTTTAAATGACCTCAGTAAAAATAATTCAGAAAATGCAACTAATCCTTTGCAAGGGAAATGGTCTGCTAATGAAAAGAGGGAAAATTTTAAGGTAAGTACAAGCAAAGAGTAATTTTGTGCTAACTACACTAACTACTACATTACTAAAATGAAACTGAATATAATATTGTACAGTTTATACTTAATTTATGTTTTTAAATCTCAGATTGTAAGAATACATTGGCTGTCATAATGTTGCTTATTTATCAAGTAGTTAAGTAATTTTATGATAGTAGATTTTAAAATTTTATTTTTATCAGTATTGAAGTAGTTTTACATTTACAACATTCTTATCATCGTTGCTTATATTTGTTTTTTTTATATAGCATACTATGATGCATGGCTACTTTCTTTACCCTGAAAGGTAGCATTTACCTTGCTTGTTTCCACTATGGTGTATCTTTATGTTAAAGCCATGGTGGTGCTCATCAAGGCAAAACTGTAAGTTTTCGTTGAAACAAAGTTTACTTTATTTTATTTAAAAGGAAGAGCCAAAAAATTATTAACCTATCATTTCACACAAATAATATCCCATTTTGAATATAAGCTGACGTAAGAAATGCTTGCTAATTTAAATTAAATAATAAAATTTAGAAAAAGTGTCAATCCATTTAAAAATTATGTTTTTTTTAACCATATGTTCAAATAAATGGTAAAGTTATTATTAAAAAGGATAGCCATGAAGTGGTTTTCCTTTTATTGCAATGAAATTACTTTTTTTTTTAATGTTGTGTTTAGTTGACCTAAAAATAAGGTCGAGAAATGATCCATCTTTAAAATGATAGCTTACTATTAAATGACTTTCTTATTTTGTGTTCAATTTTTATATTAAGCCTATAGTACTCGAGCACTGTAATGAATAATGTAATGCTTTTATTATTTAGTGTGTAGGTAATTTAGAAGAAACTTTTTAATATATCATTTTAATAATTTAGGATCTTCTGATTTCGTTAAGTGAGTTGCATAAAGACAATGTTATTAGTTGTAAATATGTTTACTCTACAAGAGTTATTTAATCCTAAAGAATGAATTTATTACATCCGTATTATGTTTTTATTTTTGTAGAATGTAGTTTGCACTCTAGCATAAATATTAGATAGATATATTTTTATTTTTATTTTCAGTTTGAAATGTGTGTATATATGTATTATTGACTCATTTTCATAACATTTGTTATTTAATCATTCTCATACACACACTAATATTAACTTGTATATACAATTTTTTATATTAATTATATTTAATTGACTAACCAGTCTGAAAAGTGGAAAATGTAAAAGTCGTTACACTTTTATTTATTTTTGGAGACACACAGAAAATAAACTACTTCTTTACCCACCTTCACCTTTGTCTACGGTACCACAGCCCTACCCAAACACATTTTTTAAACACGGTGGACACGGCTTATTGTGATCACTTGGGTACCAAGCTAAATTGATAACAATAGTCAATGAAACTTGAATTCAACTATTCACTGTTTTTATATATCTCAAAAATACATTTGTAAATAAAACAGTAGAATTACCAGAAAGAAACATTAGAATTAAACATTATAAAATACTATAATTTGACTGGCCACTAATTCATGGAGAAACTTTTCTCCTGCAACGACATGCCATTTTCTCCCAATATACCTGCAAATGCTCCCATTGTCCTCCACCCAATTTATGGTCAATGGAAGCTAGATTTTCAAACCTAATCCAAACAAGTATGCCACAACTTAAAATTTCTTAGACACTGGACTCTCTCTTTCATGATAAATTCCATATCATTTGAAAAAGAGAGAGGCTAAAGCCGAACTTGTTGTGTTAAGGCACTTATTCATAAATAGTTAACAACCACCACAATATACAATTATAGGCACAGTAAAAATAACATATTTTACTTGTAACATTATGAAATATATATATATATATCAAATGACTATGTTTTACGATCAAGGAAAAGAAAAGCAAATAGGAAAATCTGGTCCCTAATGATCAATATTAAAAAATGAAAATAAATTATTCATTATTTACAAGCTGAAAAGGGAAGTCAGGAAATATTTTTAAAATATAGCCTGAAAAACCCAGGGAAGTCGGGGAATTTTCTAATAGAACTTAAGTAGCTTTTCTGATTAATATTAATTGATAATTAGGCAAACTTATTTAAAGTTTATTTTTACTTGTCTTTGCAGAGTAGCTCATTAATAAAATGAAGATATTAGATATTCCTAATGATTTTTTGGGAATCCACTGACCCCCAGATAAAGTATAGTATAGCTTGAGAACTCCCATTTATTGAGCATATACAGTTTTCAGTGGTAGCGATAGTTTAAAATGTACTAAACATCAAGCCAGTTCAGCCAACTAATGGTGCCAAACTTTAAAGTAGTGTAGAAATTATTTTACTACCTGGGGAAAACACATATGGAAAATATTCTCTAGTGCAGTCAACCAGTATATAAAGCCTAGCCTATCCATAATTTAAAATGCGGCTTTACTTTGTGGAAATCAAATTTATTTTCTTTTGTACATCAGCTGTAATTTGGTTGGTATAGCTTAAAGTCAACTTGACGACTTTTTAATGACTTTAGACCTGCTTTACATGCCTTTAAAAGAATAAGTCCTAAACCATACAACACTGTTATTCATTTTATGGTAAGGCAATAAGATAATAGCCAACATTATAACACTTTTGGCAAACATCACTTAATACAATATTGCAAAATGAGGACAGGAAATTCAAAATAAAAAATTGACTTTTATTATTTATTTTTTCCAGATAGTATATTACAAAATAGTGCAATATGGTAGTCAATATAAATACAAAATATAAGCAAAAACATTTCTAGTTTGTCTTATCTTCAGGGGAACAATATATTCTAATCAGTTTTCAATGGCATGCAGTAGGTCTATCTCTATTATGAGAACTAAGATGGTTTGTAAGTCATTTATAAGTGTATATTAATGCAAAAGGTTGAAAATTAAAGGATGAGTATGTTTAGACTAATTGCTATAGGAATTAGAATGGAATACTTAAAAAGAAATTAAGTTAAACATATTATACAACATAAAACTGCATTTAAGCTAGATTAAATTACTTGGAAAATGTAAAAAAGTAATTAAATTGACATTCATTAGCTTTTTCCTTTGACTTAAATAATCTGGTTTTAAATTTGCATCACATAGTGAAATTAGCTCACATAATCTCACCACTTATGCCTTTAAACTAGAGATTAAAAACAAGTATATTTCATGTGTCAAATCTAGTGGGTACTGTTTAGTTTCTTATAAAAGTTTTTAAATTTTCGCGTCCTAGCACACAACACATATTACAGTAATAAACCATAATAACAAGTTTGTAAATACAGTTTCAAATATGTATTAGTTATTAAGACGTTTAAATAAACACAGAAAACAATAAACTTAAGTGCATGATAGTAATAAAAATCTTTAAAAAAACAAACAAATATACATTCAATAACAAATATTTAACTAGCAAAAAAATAGTGAAATTATTATTAAAACTACTTCAGCACCTTCTGTGACTATGCAAAAAAAAACCACTAAAATAGGTTTCAAGTGTTCCCATAAGCAATATCTGGCCATGCACTGACTTATGCTGTTGGACACACTGTCATCCTCAAAGGAACAACATCTAAAACGTTATGTGTTATAGCTCGAGAGCAAACTAGGGTATTCCTTAATCACTTTCACTGACTATGTGTCAAGGCCACAATTGGTTATAAAAGCAGTAAAAAAAAAGTCTAGGTTACATTAAACATAGTTCTTTTCTTTCTTTTTTTGATAGGGACTTCATAAAATTGATAACATTATTCGTGATCACAATTAGCAGTGACCACTATGTATATTACAGCTTATCAGACAATTTATTTTTGATCTTAGGTACAATATAATATATATATATATATTTTGTAAGAATAAAGTGTGTAACTTCTTTATCTTTTTTCTCATTTATCAACTCTAGATAACTTTCTTTCTTTTCTCTGAGTGTAATGTAATTTATGGTTTTTAAAAGTTATTTTAACAAACCTATTTGGTGCTAATCTAAAGTATAAAATAATTTAATTATATTTTTTCAAATTTAATTCTTGAAGTCGCCATCAAAACAAAGTTATCAATTGCACTGGTGAGGTATGACATTATTTTACATCTTAAAGTGACTTCCAAAAGTGGAGGAAATTGTTTGATTCTTGGTGGCTCAATTAATCATAAATTAAATGCACACCAAAGAAATTTAGTCTAAACTAGATCAGTGACATAATACCTTAATCTCTCACATCTGAATAGTCAGTGCCAATTGTTGCCCTCTTTCATTTCAGAGTTCCCAACAGGAATTGTATCCATTAACGTTAGTGGAAACACTACAACCTATTGGCTTCATCATGAAATTTATAAGAGTGGGCCTCTGGCACTTTCCGGTTATATGTCTTTTTTTCCACAGTTAATGATGGCATCACTGGATACTGACATGCCTCACCAATGCCCACTTTTTTAAATATTTCATTTATTTACAATAATATTAATATAAAAATGAGATATAATGTAAAACTAACTTTATCTTGTTCAATGAGGCCAAACTAAAACCTAGGGTTTCCAGGTAAATAAGAAAAATGTAATTTTTCAACAATTAGGTTGGCAGTATATAAAAGATTTATTTGATATATCTAAGTGTGATCAATTCCTATTGAATAGGACTCTGCCTCAATTATAGAAACTGCCAAAGTATCATTGGTTAGTCGGAATTACCTGCTTTCAACCTGAAACTTCTATAGAATCAGCTTTATTATGACTATAGAAAAATCATTATTACTTCTTTAAAGCTAACTAAGGAAAACTATTAAGGTTTATTCAGCAACATCATGTAACAGAGTAATGATTTATTTTATTGTAACATTTTGCTCTACAATAATTATTATTGATGTTTTAAAAGTGTTTTTAAAATAATGTGTTCATAAAAACAATTTTGTGTTCTATTTTTATACTGTTATATGATGCATGAAATATTATTTTTCATTTATTTCTTGATATTGTAATTGTGTTAAATATGAAGTATTATTTTTTTTTAATTAAATTAAATTTCTTTTGTATATTGATATGTCAAGAAATAGCATTAGTGCGACAAATAAAAGCTGATCTATCTAAAATGTATTAATGGTATTGACACCTAAAATACATTTAAAACAGCAGTGATATTTGAAAGTGATTATGAAATAGTTTTTTAGTGTTGATTTTTGATAGTATAAATGTTATTTATTTTTATGAATTGTTTGTGTTAACATATTTGAATGGCTAGATAATATATGTAATCATTTTTTTTTATGAATTTGTATATAGAAATAATTATTGGTTTTACTGCTTGCAATATTATTTGTCTCTTATCAATTTTTATAGTTATATTTTTCTGAGTTAAAAATAACCACCTGCCAAGATGCAACACAAAGTTGTACTAGCTTATTTAAGTGATTTAACTGCAAAAGTGTTATACAGGTCTATATGTTATAAAATGCATTGAGTGTAAAGGATGAAGTGAACTATTTAATTAAAAACTCATAAATTTCCTGACATATCATACTGAAATAGCTACAAGTAAAACTTGAATTTCAACAATCATGACATTATTAGAAATTAACATTTTACTAAACGTTTTTATTTAAGTTTTTGTGGAGACTTTGTGTAATAAGTGTACATCTGACAAAGTATATTTCTTTACAACAAATTAAATATCTTTGTTAGTTTATATTATTTTTTCTAGCCATATTTATTTCAATAAACAACATAAATTTACCTAGTTAGTTGTTCTTTAATGTAAAACACCTGTTTCTATTTTTTACAGATTAACTTAAAAATTAGACAGAAATTGAAAGTGGTTTATTTACTAAAATTGTATCTTGCATTGTGAATGTGAGGGTTTCATTAAGTCAACTTCATAAAATAATTTTATTAAGTTTATGCTTAATCTTTATCAAAGTTTATACCTGTCTTTTTTATATATTGCATTATCGGACTTAGCTGAAAATAGGCTGCATTTTTTCCCCCAAAAAATAATTGCACCCTTAGGTAACATAAAAAATGTAATACCAATGAGAACCCCTTGAAAAAGTGCAAAAGTTAAAAAATTTAAAAAAGTTTAAAAATCCCTGAAACAACAACCCCCCCCTTCTAAAAAACCCTTTTTTCAAAATAATTTGGACCTTTTCTCTTTTAATAAAAAAAATTTTAAATTTTTAAAACCCAAAAAATAGTGAAACCTTCCCATAGTTTTTTGTGGGTACTAAAACCCCCCTAAATACTACTAAAATACCACTACTACTACTACTACTACTACTACTTTCTACTACTAACCTTTTCTACTTAAATAAAATTACTAAATTACTTTCTACTATTTCTACCTTTCCCACTACTAAATACTTTCTACCCACTACTTTTCTACTTACTAATACTTTTCTTTTTTTTTCAAATTTTTTTTTTTTTCAAATGTTTTTTTTGATACTTTTGAGTGGTTGGGCTGTTTTTTATACTGGGTTAAATTCCTTAAATTGGGGGCAAGAATATTTTTTATAATTTTTCCTTTTATTGTGGGTACTTAGCTTTTTTTAAAAGGGAAATTTAAAAAAAAATAAATTTTAAAATTTTATTTTTCCCCATACCCAAAAAAGACCCAAAAAAATTTCCAAAAATTTTTTTTTTTAAAAAAAAAATATGTTATAAAAAAAAAAAAATTTAAAAAAACTATATATCTTTTGGCCCCGAAGGAAAGGAAACAACCTTTTCCAAAAGAACCCCCCTTCAATTTTTTTTTAGGCCCCGAATGGAGTAGCTGTTTTTTAATTTTAAAAAATACATTGTAGATTTATGAATTTAAAAAAACATCTTTTTAATCCCAAGGGAAAATTTAAAACATAAAAAAAAATTTTAAAAACATTGGGGAAAAGGGGGAAAGGGAAAAATACGTTGAGCATTAGAAAAATTTAAAAGAAAAAAGGGGGTATTTTGGAATTTTTTCCCTTTCCCAAAATGAATTCATTATCAAAAATTTGAAAGGGGAAAAAAAAAAAAAAAAATTTTTTAAAATTTTTTTGGCCAATTAATTTTTATGGGGCGGATTTTTTTTGGGGCAAAAAAGGGGGTTTTAATTTTTTTTAAAAAGGGAAAAAAATCAAGTAAAATACTTTTTTTTTTTCAAAATT
>JBCFYV010005117.1:0-18097 GCA_039000515.1 Timema cristinae
CCAAAGTACACTCGACAGGGATTCAAACCCTGATCGCCCTGTCATCAGCAGTCTAGTTTATTGCGAGAGTGAGGGCTTAGACCATTCGGCTACCGAAGGAGTTCACTCAAATATTGATATGATCACAAGCACAACTTTATTTTTAGCACCATGTCTTACTATCTGTTCGGGCTATATACATATGTAATAATTACTCTTTGTGTGTTAGGGATGAGAAATGTTGAATTTAGAGGAAATGTATCCAAATTTGCATAAAGGGAGAGTGGGAAACAGTTTAGAAAAAGGCACCCTCAGTACACCCGGCTGAGATTCACCCCTAACAACCCGTCAACAGCAGTCCAGTTTATTCGGAGAGTGATGCCTTAGATCAGTCAAACACCAAAAAGGGTTTGAATTGTATTCAAAGAGTGTGCCAAACAAATATATAACTTACTCATGGCATGACTGATAAGGCTAGCATCAGTATGTAGGACCTTGGGGCCCAGTTTCCTGGACAGGTGCGGAGATTTCTTGTACCGAAAGGCGAACCCGCAGCCCTGCCACATGCGCACCAACACCCAGTTACTTTGGGCCCAGGCACGATTCTCATATGGACGCAACAGTGAATGCACCATGTTCATCCGGCTTGCAACAGAAAACTATCGAGGTAAAGGAACAACTTTTTTTTAGCAAAGCGTCTTATTGTTCATTTGGGTTATACCCATATGTACTAAACCCATTAACGTGTTAGGGATTAGGAAAGTTGATTTCAGTGGAAGTTTACCCACATCTAAGTCAGAGAAATTTTAATAAAATTTAAGAAACACAACCTGTTTCCCCCCATAGATAGCGCCTAACTTTTATAAGTAGCATATCTGAACCATAAGTCACATCTTGGTGCAGTATTTTGTATTCTACTATAGAAAACATTGGAATTAATAAGTACACAATTTCAATTTATGCCTAAATTTGAATACTTGCCCATTCAAAATATTTCCTTTGGGAACAAATTGAACATGACAAAATTATTGTATACAAAATATCAGAGCCATTCAAAAATAATCTTTACTCTTTTAAATAAACAAGTGTACGAAGCTTCGAAACTTCAACTCTGCTTTGAAACAAATATCAGCTTCAACATCCCTTGAAAAACCAATTTGGCTTCGGCAATTATGATGCTTCGCCAATAAAAAATATTGACAAATAGAATACTCAATTTATGTTCAATTAATGCTACTCTGTATGTGAAAAAATCTGAAGTAATTGAATCACAAGTTGTGATAGTAGCTGGTAGAGGTGTGCAAATTTTCTAAATTTCAAATAATTTCTAATAATTAACGGCCGAATATTTGAAACTCCAAATAGATCCTTCAAATAGCAAGATCAGAGAGCTGTGTCATAAATCTCTTAAAAGTCCCATCCATAACAGAATGTTTAAGAGGGTAGCTAGATAGTCTGGTGACTTGGGGAATTAGAAATCCTGTTGTCCTTTGTTCAATATGAGGGGAGGGGGGAATACCAATGTTAGCAGAAAGCAAGAGGTTGTGGCCTGCCAAAGGGTTGGAAGAAGGTGGAGGGGGTTTTATAACGGCTGGTGGAGAGACAAACAGTTGGGAGCCTCGTGTCTATTAGTGAAAGTGCTTGCAATGAAACACTTAAGGCCCGTTGACACGTTATTAATTGACTAATGCAAGTACACTAATTTGGCTGCGCGCGCACAGCTTGCTCTGTGTAAACAGACAAGCAAGCTACTAATAAGCAAGTCTATTTGCAAGTGAAAAAGTTGGTCACCTTACAACTTTACTAATGCAAATAGACAATTCAAATTGGTGGCAACTAAAGAATTGGTTGTGCGGGGGACACTTATTTGTGGAATGTTATGAAAAGAATGAGTTTTTGTGCAATTTTAAGTACTGAATTTATAAAGATGAGAATGCGAGAGATATTGCACCAGAGAATATTGTAAAGTTATATCAGGTGTACATATTCTCTAGAAGTTTCCAAAATAAAATGTTAGGCCTGTGTAAATATTGCAAATGTTCCTTGTGAGATATATTATTTAATATAGGTAAACAAATGTTATCAATAATTTTATCAAACCATTATTTCCTACCAATCAACGTGGCATGTGTAAATTTTTTATATACAATCACAAATATAATACAACATTGTAGTACCGTGATTAGTTTTGGCAACATAATATTCGCGTTATCGGCAAGTCAGGTATGAATGGTTGGCGGTTTTCACGCGAAATCTTCGGCACATTTTCCAATCTCTGTATTTGACACTTTAAACAATCTTTATAAGTTTTAATTAATAATGTTCAGCCCACACACTTCAAACACTTTGTAATAATGCTCTGGAAACTTGAGTAGATATATAACATAATATTATCATCGCATAGCAAACCAGATAGTTTATATTTAAACCAATCTACAAATTAATGAATTATTATTTTTAAGGAATATTTTGGCCTAGCAAGCTAACATTTAACAAAATATTTTGTTAGTAGTATAACAAAATTTTAAACAGGGCTTAAAAAACCTGCGTTAGGCCTATTTAAAAAAATGCCCAACCGAGGGTTGTATTGGGATTTATTGACCTTATTTGAGTTTTATTTTATTTTTCATGTATGCTAAGTGAATTAACAAATCAAGAAAAATAGTATGATAATTATTTAAGATCAACTGAAATACATTTTAAACTATTAAGGAATTAATAAATATGAGACATACTAATCACTAACTTTTTTATGTTGTTTATATAAAACAATTTATTTAAACAGGTCATCTAATCATGATACATTGCGTTTACTGAAAAATTGTAGTTTATTTGGCCACCCATTCTTATTCTATATTCTCTCTTTCTAGATCCTAAAACATAAGTGTAATTAATATATACGTATAAATAACCCGAACGAGAAGTGTGAATGTCAGTCTGTTGTTATGTGTTAGCCTGACAGGGAGGCAACCCAGACAGAATAGAGATTAAAAGGGGTGTCAAGTCTAGAGAATATTTAAAGGTGTCAAACCTAGATAACATTTAAGAGGTATCAAACCTAGATACCTAAGCTTAAAGTACTTAAGGGGTGTCAAGTCTAGAGACCATTTAAAAGATTTCAAACCTTGAACACATTTAAGGGGTGTCAAACATATATAATATTTAAGGGGTGTCAAACCTAGATAACATTCAAGGAGTGTCAAACATATATAATATTTAAGGGTGTCAAACCTAGATAATATTCAGGGGTTTCAAGCCTAGATAATATTTAAGGGGTGTCAAACCTAGATAACATTCAAGGGGTTTCAAGCCTAGATAGTATTTAAGGGGTGTCAAACCTAGATAACATTCAAGTGGTGTCAAGCCTAGATAACATTTAAGGGGTGTCAAACCTAAATACAATTTAAAAGGTTTTAAACCTAGAAAACATCTAAGATGTTTAAAGCCTAGAGAACATTTAAGGGGTGTGTCAAGCCTGGAGGACATTTAAGGTGTTTAAAGCTAGAGTTTTAAAGGGGTCAAGTACTAATTTTATCATTCATTACTGTTGTGATATTTTAGTAAATTTATTGTTGTATAATATGAAAGTGGGAAAGGTATGAGTGAGACTAATGATAACATTCATTACACAGCCAGTCCTTGTATTGAATGGAGTGAAGATGTCGCTTGTAGAGTCATTTGTTGGGTTTGGCAGACTGATGTGCAATAGTACCTTCTGGCCCAATGAGGAAAGCAACAGGAAACTACCATACTCTTAATTTACCTAGTACCTTTTACCTTTACAGTGCTGACTAGGTTTTCAGCTGACAGTGAAATTGCTTAGGATCCAACCAAACTTTGGGTTGAGTACTAATCATCACACAAACAAAAGTAGGCCTTTCATGTTAGAAAATGAGAACTACACTTTGAAATAATATTAATCAACCCATTATTTTACCCTTTCTAATGATAATAATAATTAATAATAATAATAATAATAATAATGTTTTAATCTAAAGAAATATAATCTCTACCCTTACCAGTTTAACATCCTCCATGCAATTTTTAAATTTAGATTTCTTTCAAAAACCTATAAGATTTTAAAAATTTGATATAGGTGAAACCCCTTGGCTAAAAAACTGGATCAAAAGTTCCTCTCAATTTCCTGAAAATTTGTTTTAGATTCGGTCTTTCTTTTATTAATACCAGCTCAAATAACAATGTTTTGAAGTAATTTTTTGCATTTTGTATACTTATATATAAAACCATATTTTCAATAGGAATTTTCTAATTTAGATTATTTATATCAAAAATGTAAGGAAAACCTACTATTCAATTCAAGATTATTTGATTCGATAAATAATCCTATTCACACACACCTAGTAACTGGATTTATCACATTAGAATGAAATTTTACAAACATGAAACAACTGTGCAATAAAACTTTTAATGATTTTAATTTATCAAGTTATATAGAATTAAATAACTACAATATGTTATTTTTTAAAGCATAAAACAATTTAACAAAAAATATTTGGGCTTCAATTGGGTGTTAATAATATTAGGTAACTTTGATTCAAATTCGTTTTGAATTAAAAAATTGGACTTGGCACACTACTAATTAATTTTTTTTAATCCTAGAAATAAAACCACACCTGTATTGAGGTTAAAAACAAACCGCACCTTGCATAAGGAACTTTCTCAAGCGCGTCTAGCGTGACGTCACAGCACACAAAACTGGCCAGAGCCTGTATCATGGTGTCCTTGGAGTTGGCATGTACAATGCGGGGGTCCGAAAAGTGATCGCACAAAAACTCTGCCATCTCTATTAGAAGATCTTCATAGCCTAGACAAGTGAATACAACTATTGATAGAGGAATGATATGCAATTGTTGTTCTAAGAAGAAATTTCAATAAATCGAGTTAATAACCCATGGTAAATATGTTCAATAAAAGATGATGGTAGGAAAAATTTTAAACACCAATAAGTGAAAGAATGTATCATTTCTTATTAAAAAAAATTAGAACCAAACTAAGGTTATTTTTAAAAATCATGGAAACTTACACAACAGAACAGATTACAGTCCAATTTTCATATGAAGAGCCTTTTATAAAATATAAACATATATTTTTGTAAATTATTATTATTATTATTAGCACCGCGTCTTACTACCCGTTCGGGTTATACGCACTTACGCTAATGTGTAATGGTAGGGTGATTGTGAGATGAAATGGAGGACCTACAGTTTAACGTGGAATCCGAACCACGGTGGCGACCTGGCATTCCACACATTTTTGTAAACAAATATTAATCACATTTTACTAGGGGTCTGCGGACTTGGGTTTCTTATTCGACTTGAACTCGATTCGAGTATTTCAAAAAGCTCCCGAGAACAAGTATATTCATGATTTTAAAATGTTTAAAGTAAAATAGTATATTTAAATGTCATAACAAACATAAAATGTAAATATTACATCTTTTAAATGTGAGATTTTAGAAATATATGAAACCAACATGTTCTTTAAATAATAATGACATAAATTTTTATAAATAATAAATATTTTAGAAAAAAAAATTGAAAAAATAGAAAATTTGTTTTTAAATTAGAAATAAAACTTTAAAAAACCTAATTTAAAATTAAGAACACCATGCAAATAAAAATATAATCAATATGATTTCAACACTCATGTCTTTAAAGAATTTAAAATTATACTAACAATTACAAAAAGTTCATACAATTAACTTTTTAATGAGCTAATATTTCACCAAAATAAGCCCCTGTAACTTTAACTACCTTAAAATAAAATTTAATAATCACAAACAGTTAGAAATTTAAAATGTTTTATATTTCGTTTATTAGTCCTTAATGTAATAATTGTGCATGATCCCTTCTCCCATTTCTATTTAATTCCACTATAAGCAGTTAATCATGTGCCTAATATGGGCTTTCACTAGAAATTGTCTTATTATGAAATTTATTTCAATTCAATTTTTAATGCTTATAAAAGTTGAGGTTCATACTTTAAAATTAAATATAAAATGGTTAAAAAAATATTTCTAGTAGACAATATGAAACACCTAGTAGTTCAAGGCTCCATCTACCCTAATACAAGCTTTACTTCCATTATACACCGCCATAATTGCATTTAATAAGCAAGCATCCACAACATACTCTCTGAGAACATTCCATAACATACTCCTATTCCCACGATCATACGCTTTTTCCAGATCAAATTAAACATTGAAAGAAGGATAGAAGGGTAGGTCCTACATACTTACCAGAAAGTTGTAGGCCTCAAAGTTCATAACTAAAACACAACAAAAGCATGGTATGGCCTTGATCAAGCTCTAGCCATGCTTTCATAGTCCAGTCTAAGTGTTTTACTCTCTTCTGCTGAAGAAGGGAACTCATGAACCCTGAAAATTACTTAATTATGTGTTTTGTTGTGTTTTAATTGTGAATTTTGAGGCCTACAATTTTCTGGTAAGTGTGTAGTGGTTGCCCTTCTATCCTCCTTTCGCTGTTTAATTTAATACAACTGTTTGGCGCCATTTTTCCTTTGTTTCTCCAGATATACAAACGCGCAATACACTTTCTTCCTTACTGCCAATAATTTCTCAATCAGGTGCTGCAATGCAAATATCTGGTCTGGTCTGGTCCTTTACCTGACATGAAACCAGATTGCATACCCCAAATCTTGTCCACAGTTTCCTCACACACCCTATCAATTAAGACTCTCCCAAAAACTTTACCTGGAATATTCAACAAACTAATTGTCCTATAATTCTTACATTCTTCCGGTCATTAGTAACATTTGAAATCCAAGCACCCACATTTAACAACTCACACAGTCTGGCAAATAGTACTATGCCTCCACACTTTAGCATTTCAACTGAACATATTAAAAAAAGTTAAAATTACTAAGTTTGAAAACAATCAATATGTATGCTCAATGATAAATTTTTAATTCAATTGAAATTATAATTTTAGAAAGGGACCATGTAAAAATAGGAAAAAATAATGACTATGCAATTATTAAATGATTTACTTTACTTTACATCCATTACTGTTTCCAGCCTATGGTCTGGGTCAGTTTTTTATTCAAGCCATATATTTTTTTGCTACTGGCTTGCTAGGCATGTTGTAGTTTCATATGACTTATTTATGCCAGGAACCAAGCCCAAAACCCTTAGGTCACTAGACAGACATGTTATCGACTGAGATAAGGTGTCGGATAAGTGATCTACTTAGGAGCTGTTATTAATTTAAATGTCTTATCAGGGCAATGTAACTTTAATCAAGGATAATTCAAAAGTGAATGCTACAAATTACAATGAATTAGCATAGAAATATGTGAAAGTAGTTTTTCAAGTTGTGAAATAAAAACCTTTCTCTGAAAATTGGATTGTATCAATTGTGTAGATAAGTTTTGTTCTGCCTTCTGCTGAAAAAGCCATCTGTTGTGTCTGGTAAAATTTGGACTTACAATTGTGTGTGTGTGTGTGCGTGTGCGTGTGTGGTCTTTGATCAAATATTCTTCTTTAAATATTCATTCAATCTAGACATTTGAAGCCCTTTTTTACCAATTAAAAATGTTATTAGCTTTTAATAAGATACAATAAGAGGTTGATGTTTGTCTGAATTTTATCTGTAGAAAAGTATAATTCATAATATATGTATTTTATTAAAACCTTTTCAATAAAAAGACTTTTATTAACCCTTGTTTATGAAGTAAACATAATTAAGCACCTTCTATATTATCAATGGGGCAGGTTGGATGAAGATATGTCCTCAAAGCAGTGCACAACTCGACCAGAGCCTCGAGGTAAAAGTCTGGTACAAAGCTGAACAGTTGGCCCTCCTGTGAAGACAACTTGACCGTCTGCAGAACGACCCTGAAGAGCCAGGCGAGGTGGCTCTGTTTCTCGGGAGAAAAGACCGCGGCTCTAACCCACGCCATGTGCCGCGACTGTTCCATCAGCTTGTCTTCAAACACTTGGGTGGCCCTCCGTAGCTCCGCAGCCACCAGTGGGGAGTCCTCGGGTGAGAGGGAGGAGAGACGAGACTTGTTGCTTGCCACAGCAGAGGTGTAGTCTGCCATGCTGTCTCGCAAGGTGCTCACCTGAATGAAATAATATTTAGTAGTTAGAGATGAGTCGAATATACTATTTAAGGACTCCAAATCTTAATTTTGACTTTGAATCCTGGAGCTCAAATTTGAATACAAAATTTGATTAAAAAAGTATGAACATAAGAGGAAATAGGAACATAGAAAAATAATATAACATATAAATACTAACTAAATGATAACATTTTTTGCTGAAATGCATTATTACAAAATTCATACATTCATTTAAGTGTTAAATAAATGGTCTGGGGTCTGGTTGTAAAGTTTTTATTATAATTCCGTTGGGGCTAAATCATCAATAGGCAATATTTGCTCTTGAAGCAAATTACAATTCAATAATATTGAAAAAAAAAACCTTTTTATTTTTTTCAAATATGAATCAGATATTTTGTCAAATCCTTAAGGATTCGAGGGTTCAAGGATCATATTTCTAATAAAATACATAAATTTTACCAAGCTTACATTCCGCATCTCTTTGATTATAGGATGCACATTTTTCCCATTTAAATGTCTTTAAAAACAGGGTGAATCTTAGAATTGATGGTGTCTTACAATAAAATAAATATGATAAATTGAAAATGTCCTTACTTTGGAAATCTGTTTGTGAGCCGCCATGTGGTAAAACAGCACCAGGCCATCAAGCAGCTCAATTAGGGAGGAAGCAGCATCTAAATTTCCCACCGAGGAGGTAGTTTTAGGAGTTGTGTGCTGGTATGAGGAAGCAGACGAGAAACGTTCCACAAACATGGTACCCAGTGTTGGATGTTCCGACAACATATGAGCGAGCATTGGGATCATTACAGCTCGGCCATCAAAACGAGCTTCCAAATTGGCTGATGGACCAGCAAAGAAATCTATAGAGTCTGTGTGGCAAACATTGTTTTATGTATGACATGAACAAGATTAAAGATACCAAACTATATTTTTAAATGATCTATTAGATTTTTATAATTTACATGATTTACATAATGATAGTGCCTTAAGTATGTTATAGAAGTGTGCAATGTCCACTTTTTCAATTTTGAAGCGAGCTCGAATCGAATACATGAAATATTCTCAAAGACTAATCAAAGTCTGAATATTTTTTGTTAGTTGTTTTATGCTTGAAAAAATATTATATTGTGAATATTTATATAAATGTATATATTAAAATTAATTGAAAAAGCACAATTTGCACAATTTGTAACATTTTTTTATCGAGCTCTTAAATTTACATAATAATAGTAATATGGTATTATATTCAAAACTTAATAATACTAATATAT
The DNA here is from genome assembly GCA_039000515.1 of Timema cristinae. Classification (NCBI taxonomy): domain Eukaryota; kingdom Metazoa; phylum Arthropoda; class Insecta; order Phasmatodea; family Timematidae; genus Timema; species Timema cristinae. The sequence continues at coordinate 9,354 of JBCFYV010005117.1, forward strand.
TATTTTAGTTGTAAAGTCACAATATGTTGCAATACTCTTTTTTCTGTCCTTGACAGACCGACTCTTCTTTGGAGGTAAATAAGGAAGGGACAATAGTTGTGCAATATGTGTACCTCATGTAAAATTTGAGAAGGGAAAATTCTCTTATGTACGTTTTAGTGAGAGGAAGCTAAACCCCCACTCTCGACCAAAATCCTGTTAAGGTAGAATGCTTACACCGTTTCGGGCTTTTCCGATTACTTTTGATTCAATTAGACTCCCAACCGAGATTTAGTGAAGGCAGCACGCTTAATTCGCATTTGGGGCATATAAATTAACTGTTTTAATTCAATTCACCACATGTGATATTGGGTTACGTAATCACTTCATTCAAAGAAGTGATAACATTAAATAAATAAATTATTGATATTACATTAATGATTTCAATTTTAACCTAATAATCTATTATTCTCACATACCCACTCACTCACTCACATACCTTCTTCCAAATATAATACAATTACATCATAAAGCGAAAAGAGGTTTTCTTTATAGAGTTATATCCACAAATAAGAGATAGGACATGGTAAATAACAAAATAATCAAACCCCAGATGTAAAGTCCACCAAAAGGAATCTTTATAGCACTGTCCCCCAAAAATGCTGGCAAGATTTAATAATACCCCCCCTCCCCCACCCCCACACACCCTTACAACAGACGTTATATTATCACAACTTACTATTCAATTACTTCAACATTTTTTTCCATATTTATATTGATTTTTCATATGTGAGTATATTTGCGCTCATGAAGTTTAGTAATTGTCAAAGCCAGAATTATTATTTTTGAAATGAAGTTGAAGCTGATACTTGTTTCAAAGTCAAATTGAAGTTTCGAAGCTTTGCTCATCCTTAAATGTTATAATATGTTCTTAAACACTGTAATCAAGTTACGAACCCTAGCAAATATGTGGATCAAAAGGAAGGGGTAGGCCATGTAAGACATGGCTAAATGTAAATGAATGTGTGAAAAAGAGTAACATTAAGAGTTTTAAGAATAAAAGAGCATGTATGACTTGGTGTATAGAAGTGCTTGAAGCGAAGGGAGTATCCAAGGATAAGGAAGTGTGGAGAAAGTTAGTGAGAATGGATTAAGTGTGGAGTTGTTTTCTGAGCTATATACACAATTTCTTAACTACCCCATAAGGGAACAGTATAATTAGGTATGTAGTGTATGTATGTATGTATGTATGTATGTAAATACAGTAAAAATAATATAATTGTAGAAAATGAAGCCCAAATGAAAGTAAAAACATATTTACAAAAGCATAAACATGTTTACAAACATTTCTATATTTTGATGTCGCACGGCATCTTTAGGAAGCAGAAAAGTGATCATAATGTTTATTATTTAATTGAGAGTTACAAGTGAAGTTGAACTTGAAAGAATTACTATTTGGATACCTGCAAAATAATTCACCAACCTTCCACCTCATTCACCAGATGACTCACACAATAGGAGTACTAGGGGTGTGCAAGTACTCAAAAATGTGAGTTTGAATCAAGATTTAGTAGCTGCTTGAACTTGACAATTTTTTTTTTAATTTGAGTACTCTGAATTTTTTACTTTTTCTTGTCTGTGTTTTACGCTCTTCTGCTGAAAAAGGGGACTGATGTAATCCGAAAATTATACAATTATGTATGTTGTGTTTTAATTGTGAACATTGAGACCTACAGTATTCTGTTAAGTGTGTTGGTCTTGCCCTTTATCCTCTTTTCAATGTTTAATTCAATACAGCTTTTTATCCTTTGTTTAATTTTCCTTGAAAATGTTTAATATAATTAATTTTGTTCAATTTGAAGGTATTATTCATAGCAAATAAAGTCCCTCGATATTTCCTTTTGTCTAATTAAAAAATATATATTGTACAGTTACATTAAATATATTCATTTTATAATAATGGAAATTATTCAACCACTAGGCCACCTCATTTTTAAACATTAGATTTAATCAAAATTTATGTTTGGATTTATGAATGGGTCTATCTCTGGACTCGACGAAGGAATTAACTTATGTTTCATTACCTGTCGACCGCAGAGAAGCCATATCAGAGGACCGCCCATCTGCCAGGGTTTGCATAAAGGATGTGACGACTTCATGATCTGGACCTAACACTTTGACTAGATCCTCCACCAGGGTCTTGTTCAGGTGCGATAAGACTCCACCCAGACGATCTACACCGTAGTAGTGGATGGATGCGTCATAGAAACAGCGAGCAGGGATCACCACAGGGTAGAGGACTACTTCCCGATCCCAAAGTTGCCTGAAGGTCACTAGGAGTCGATGGAAACAGCAGAGAGTGATGGGTAGAGGAGTTTGAAGAAATGGCAATGACTGAAACAAGTCAAGGGGCACTAGTGAAAACGAAGTGATAGTCAGTTTAGTGTTCAAATGTTTTTACTAGGGATGGGCCCTTCTAATCCTTGAATCTTTGAGGAGATTAGAGATTTGAAATAAATAAAAATGTTGAATAGATTTATTTTCAAAACTTTGATTTAGAATTTGTTTTAGAGCTATAATATTTCTTATTGATGGTTCAAACAGAACATAATTATAAGAAAAACTTAACAACCAGATCCAATATAATTAATTTAACAATGGCTACAGGCAAATATGGTTTAAGTATCACTTGGACACGATTAGGGTAGCACACTGACATGAAAAAAAATAAGAATATGGAAAACAAGAGGTATAAGTAGTATTATATGCTACGATAAAACAATCTTGTTTGGTTGTTTCTTTTCTCGCATTCAATGCTACTTATTTTCATATATTTCTAACTTGTAATTGCTGTTAAATTTTATTTACATATAATTGATAAAATTAATTGATTACAAAGTTATATTTGTTTAAATCTAACATAAGGAGTCATGATGTTTTGGAATTGGTGCACAGTCCTAAATTATTTGTTGATACCCGGCTATTTATTATAGTCAAGGAAAGTGTTACCAAACCGAGGACTGGTGTCATCTCGGTCATACACACTCATAGCCAGCTTCGATACCAGGAGCACGAAAATGATCTAGTTGTAAACATCAATACCATGTCAATCATGAAAACACACCTTTTGTATTTATCAATATAGCTTGCACAAAACATCATAACACTAGGTTTAGTGGAGTCAATTGAAGAGGTGGCACACAAAACTAGTTCAAAAAAATTCAACTAATCTTTAAATGTCAAATCAAAAATTGTTTGCCATACCTGAACTAGATTATAGCAATGGATACCATAAATGAAAGCCTCAAGCAGCTATGCTCACCCGACTAGAGATCAAATTCTCATGCAAGAAGTTACGGAATTTTCTTAGAAATATCTTGCGGGAGGAAGGTTGAGCTGAAGAACCATCTGTGTTGTCAAGGAGGGTCTTCAATAGTTCTATTTGAAGTGCTTCTATCACTGTAACAAACAAAACACAGTTCTGGTTGAGTAGTGAATCAATTAAACATGAACTTGATGATGGAAAAGCATGTCCGTCATTTAAAGGGTCTTCAGTTTGAACAATGGCTGGATTATTTAAATGGATAAGAGAATTTGGTTGGTAAAAGATCTCAAAAGTAGGTAAGTATGTAGTTAATAATCTTATGATTATGTAAAACAACACTAGTAAAGAAGCCGAAGCGCACATGCCCTCTCCCCCCCCCCCCCTCCCAAAAAATACAGTGTGCAGCAAAAAATTTTGTCTTGTTAAGTGTGTCGTAAACTTAAAAAGTTTGCGGAAGACTCAGCCCCGGATTTGACTTTACCTACGCCCATGGGCCCAATAAATGTTTGTGCCCCTTTGTTCTTCAATACATTAAAAACAAATAAAACAAACTTATTTTTTCTAAATTATTTCTAAAAAATCACTATTTTAAGGAATAATACAATAAAGAGTACTTATTAAATCGTTAGTAAATAGTAAGATGGCTGGTAGGGTATTTTGATAAGTTTTTTTAATTGAAAACAAAGTATGTATTCTATGCCTACACCTGCACACCATTGTGTAAGAGAACAAATCATTTGAGTATCTGTTTCTCTCTTACACACATACAAGGCAATGTGGCATTTTAACATTGTTCGTTTACTGTATTTGTATGAATAGAGGGAAAAAATTAAAATGAATAAAAAGAATGAAATAATAATTAAACAATAAATAAAGAAAAAAATATATTGCTGGTGTAAGAATTTCCCTTTAGTGTTAGTAAATTTCCTGTATCATACATTCAGTTTGGCGCATATTTAAAAAAAAAAATCAAGAAAATTTGCCGCCCTAGTTCTAGGCCCATGTGGCCCGTGCCTAAATCCGGCACTGGGAACACTACAGTAGAGTATTGATAATGCAAGTTGGATGGGGCCGAGAATAACTAAGATTATCGAAAACTCTGACTATAAGGAATAAAATGGGAAAACTTAACAGGTAAAGGTAGTTATGAGTTAAAGAACACATGGAAAAATGTAATTACTGAATAAAAAAACAGACAAACAGAATCTAGGAAAAACTAGCAACTATACACAATACAATGACTGTAAAACAGGAAGAGACTTGGTAAATAAAGCAAACTCATTCAACAAGGGTGGCAATACTTTTAAAGTTACCAAAGTTGTAACTTAATGATCTATTTTTGGACACCCAAAAGAGCATGAGGGATCAATCCTCGGAAACCAACCACCCCTAACATATCATAACATGGGAATTATATTCCAAACTTTTTTTTCTACTGAACAGTTTGAATTTACCAAAACCTCAAATTTTTTAGTCATTCCTAAATTTTTATTTAGCACAGATATTTATCACTTCCTGATAACCTTTTAGGTAGAATATAAAGAAAAATAGTTTCAAAATATTTTAGATTTTAAAAATTAGTCACCATTCAACTACCAATATCTAGAATCAAAGGAAGGAAAGATGGCACCAAATGTAAATTTTAAATCAAACATTGAAAAGAGGCTATAAGGGCAAGGCCTTTACACTTACCAGAAAACTGTAGGCCTCAAAGTTCACAATTAAAAACACAACAAAAGATTTAATTATGAAATTTTTTGGGTACATCAGCACCCTTCTTCAGCAGGTGTTTCCCCTTTTCTGCTGAAGTATCCCTCCGTGGTGACCTAAATGCGTGTGGCCGTCCAATAGCTCACCTCCTCTGACGTCACGGGACGGGAAGATCCTGGAGGAAGGGGGAGGAGGGGAGGGGGAGGTGTTGATCCAGCAGACAGAGGCCTGGACTGTTTCTTAAAACACGTCACTCGACGTCATCTTCTGGTTTTTGTTGTTTTTTAGAGCCTTATGTACCGCAAACATTTCATTATTAGGTGTTTTGTTGTGTTTTTAATTGTGAACTTTGAGGCCTACAGTTTTCTGGTGTGTTCAATGTCATATCTAGAATCAAAATCATGAATTCACCTCAACCATATAACAATAAATATAAAGGTTTTAAATAAAACTGTTTTATCAGTACCCTTAGGTATGAGTAAAGAGAGAGAGAAAATGAAAGACATTGTAACAAAGAGAATTTTAAAATTCACTTTTTTTTAATTGTGAGTGGGGGCACATACATAAAACATCGAGATCCATCACAATCTTGTGGTTGAAAATGTTCACGAGCTAGACACTTTCTCTATTTGAGAAAATAAAGAAAAGACACGCAACCCTACAATCCAAGTTTTTTTATATTAATATTAGTTTTAAAACTAGAATTAATGTACCCAATAACCTGCGGTAGCTTCTTTCACCAAGTGGCAAGCAGCAAAATATCCTGCTTTATTTTTGTCAATATCGGGGTCTGGCGGTGTCGTCTCCCACCACGGCTCTTTAACAATTTCTTGGAGGCCCCCTTCATCCAAAGGTTTGACATGAACAAAGTTGCAGAACCTACAACAAGTGCAATCGTTAAGTCAAAACATTTAATCTTCGAAATGACAACCAAACACCCTAGCTCAGCCCTTAGCACATCCAGCCAACAACGAGCTTGTTGATGGTTCTATCATTAAATAAAGATTAACTGCCAATAGAATATACAAGCATTTAATTTGTGAATAAAATTACACTTTTAATTTGTCATCTGATAATGTATAATAAGACAATGTAAGTTTTCAAGCCATTAGGCACCAATTCATTTCAGATCTACAATCAAGTACCCATTCGCCAAAACCATCATCGTCCAGCAAGTGGCCGGGTCTGTTTAGTAAAATGCCTTCATCTTACTCTACCCTTAAACCATTCTTACATTCTTCTCCTATCACTTTTACACTCTCTGTTATCTGCTCCTCCCATCTATTTCTTGACCTCTCTTGCGGTCTTTTTCCTAAATACTTGATTTCCAACATTTTCTTTGACATTTTCTTTCCCTTTCCAACCTCATTTCATGCCCATGCCATCTCAGTCTTGCTTCAGCTACTATCTCATGTACACTCTGTACCCCCATTCTTTCCCATATAACTTCATTTCTAATCTTGTTTTTCTTTGCGACAGTTTCTCACAAACTTCATTACCATGGCCTCCACTTTCCTAGTCTCTCTTACATTCAATTTTCACGCTACTGCTGCATGTATGAGAATGAGTATAAAATACTCCAACACCACTTCCTTACACTTCAAAGGCCCTTTTCTTCTCTACAGCAGAACTCTTACATACCTATAGAACAACTCTCCCTGTTGTCCTCTTCTCATTAGATTCTCTTTACTTTTACGTTCTGTACTTTTCTAAGCTCTACTCCATCCAACTGTATAGTTATACAGCCTTATCCTCTTCCTTGTCATTACCATCACTTCACACTTCCCTATGCTAAATTTCATTCCACATTTGTTCACTTCCTCATTCCATTCCTGTAGCTGTTCCTGTAATTTCTCTTCCTTCTAACCCTTTCCATCAAGTCATCAGCAAACATCATGGCTCTCATTTTTTCCTGCCACTTTGTTCATCAGCATTTCCAGTACCACTACAAATAGTAGTGGTGAGAGGGCACTCCTCTGCTTGACTCCATTTTGTAAATGAAACCATTCCACCCTCCCACTCTCCGTCTTAATGTAACTCCTGTTAACCTGATACACACTTTTCACTCTCATTAAAACTCCTCTTTTCACTTCAACCTCCTCTATCCGTTTCCAAACTCTATTTCTAGCCACGCTATCATACGCCTTCTCCACATCCATAAATACATTTACCAAGTCTTAAAGTCTTTTCCAAATTCATACTTTCTTTCCATCAACTATTGTATGACAAATATCAAGTCTATTGCCCACCTATGTTCCCTAAATCAGTGCTGTTTCTCTCGCCACCTTCCTTTCATTCAAAAAAACAATTTGTTTATAATCGTATTTTTCTTTTAACCCTTTTTAGTTTATTGTAACATAAACTTATGAAAACAACCTTTTGGATGTTTCCTTTTTGCGAAAGCGGCGTCGGCATCTATGGTTCACTTAAAAATGCTTTTCAAACAAGAACTTCTAAAGGACTTCATTCTCTTAAATGAGATGGTAAAACAGACAAAACAAATATGGTTGATGACGACATACATAATGCATCTTTAGTTGTTTTCATGCACATGTGTTTACAAAATAAAAACTTTTATTGTGAAACATATTTTGTATGACTCCCATAATAGTTTTATTAATATTTTTTGTTCTTTCAATAAGTTACGAAAAAGCCAATTACACAATAATCCTTAGGAAAATATTATTATAAGTGTTTATTAAAACTTTCGATGGATGATATAGTATTACTAAGAAAATAATAGTTATTTCCAAAAAGCTTAACATTAGTGACTTTCAAATAATGTTTGCAATAAAAAATCTTCTGCTAGCTGTCAGCCCACTCAGCCCACTTATTTGTGTCCCTTTACATCCCAAATTCCCAAACCGCCCCAAAAAAATATAGAGCTCTAGAGGGTTTTTAAAAAAGCTTTTGTCATTTAAATTTCCCCCTTTTAAAACACAGATCCCTACATATTTTTGGGGAAAGGGGTTTTAATTTATTTCCCCCCCTAAAGTAAATTTTTTTAAACCCTCACAAATTTTTAAGGAGTTTAAATTTTTTATTTTGTTTTTTTTGGGGCAATTTAATTTTTTTTAACCCAAACAAAATGAACATATAACATAATTTAAAATGTGGAGTGTATCCAATGGTAGAGACATGCAAAGGGTGAGGTTTTTTTTTGGGAAAAAAGGGGTTTATTTTTTCTCAAAAAATGATATCGTATGCTAAAAGCAATCTTATTTTTTTTTTGTAAAAAGAGTTGAATTAGTATTCATCAAAAAAAATAGGATAAAAAATGTTTTACATTTTTTTTTAATATTTTTTTATTTAACATTTTCTTAAATAATTTTGGGGAAAAAACAAAAAAATAAATACCCACAAAATATTTCACGCTTTTTGGGAATGTTAAACTTGATATCTCAAAATCATTAAAACCCTTTGATTTAACAAATAACATTTCAAAATATTCTATTTTTTAATTTATGTTTTTACCAAACAAAAATAACCCCAAAAAATGTCATCATAGAAGGGAAAATACAATAAAAAATGAGAAAAAAAACAATTTGGCCAAACATGAAACCCCCTGTACAAGGTCCCCCCAAAAATAAATTTAAATTTCCCTTGGGTTGGGCCCAGTGTGAAATCTTTTAAAGGCTGAAAACAAGAATCAAATCTATTCAAATCGAAATTTAAAAATAGTAAAGTGTAAAAGTAAAAATTTTGATTTTTTTTAAAAAAAAAAAAAGCC
>JBCFYV010005118.1:0-16927 GCA_039000515.1 Timema cristinae
TTGACCTATATTATGGGCTACAAAACTGCTACTTATCTCAGTCCCTCTTATTACTCATTATTGTCTTCTTGTAATAAATCACCCCTATTCAATTCCATCAACATGCTTTTCCATTACTGAATTATCTTCATGTTCACCTCAATTTTTTTATTAATACCTTTCAGCATTTTAGCTTGTACTTTCCCTCAATTTCTTCTTTCGAATCACTTTTTTTTTGTAGACATTTTGTAAATATGTTAGAAACACATTTAAAATCAATTGGGTTGGGGGTGATCATGGTATATCTGTGTGCATAAAAAACATAGTCATATTTGAATTATTAGTTCCATGTTTCCGTCCCTTTTATGTGTGTGTTGGGGCCGGTTATTACACAAATCACATTTTTCTTTGATCAAATATATGATAAAAGATTTAACGCCGTTTTATCAAAGATGTGTTATTACACTACATCACATTTCTTTCACAGTCGCTACAATAGGGTTATTAAAAAAATTGACTCCCAGGTTTAATTTCAAGTGCAGAGACTGTGAGTGCTATTGTGATATCATTGCTGCTTTAGAACGAAAAGAAAACCTGTCAAACGATTGTGGATTCTACCTTAGGTTGGGGAGCGAAATTCAAGAGGGATTAACAGTTGCCTGCTAAAAGAACTTAAAACTGAAGACCCGGGAAATCTTATAAAAAATATTTACGCATGGACTGTTAAACTTTTAAATGTTTGGTATCAAAAGTCACTCCATTAATTAAAGAAAAAATATACACCCAATATATGCTAAGACTGCTTCGCACGTGCGGGGATAATTTTTTCAGTCGACTTTTTCTTTGTTTCAAACCTTAGAGCATGTTCTATAACGAAAATATGTGATCAAAGATTTGTAAAATATTTGTGTAAAATCAAAGATCTTTGAGGAGTCGTCAAAGTTACATTATATTATCTTTGATCAAAGAAATTTGACAGAAATGTGATAGTGTAATACCGGCTTTAAGCCTATTTACTTGCATCTTTGACTCATGTTGTATCCACTTCCTGTTTTGTCAGAGTGTTTTGTATAACCTTTCCCTTATGTATGTGTATAACCATGTGCGTACACCGGGAGACGACTGAATTGTATCCATTCTGAATGGTAGCCATTCAGACATTTCTTAAACAAGCACCACAAATAAAAAGTCTGATTTGTATCCATTATCTTTAATACCCACAAAATCCTGAATTGTACCCATTCAGACAATTTTAAATAAACGACTTTTAACAAAAATACTGATTTGTATCCACTGTAATTATTTGCATTATATCCACAAAATCCTGAATTGTATCCATTCTGAATGGTAGCCATTCAGATATTTTCTTAAAACGCGCATTACAAAAAAAAAAGTCTGATTTGTATCAATTTTCAAAAATGTCCACAAAATCCGAATTATATCCTTTCTGAATGGTAGCCATTCAGACATTTTTTAAACGAGCAGCACAAATAAAAAGTCTGAATTGTATCCACTAGAAATATTTGCATTATACCACAGAATCCTGAATTGTATCCATTTAATTGCGCTACCACTTGTCTGATAGATGCAGCAGAAGAAACTCAACTTAACTCATCCCTTGTTTACTAGAGAGCAGCACTTAACTTGAACTCATTCCGAGGTAGCTAGAGAGCAGCACTATCTCTATATTAATATAAAAAATATAATATTTTTAATTATTATTGTCTTATTACTTTAAAACCTAAACACGGATTTCCTATATATATATCCTACTATCATTTGGTTGGCAATCCTATATTTAAATACTATTATTAAGACAATTGACAGCAGTAGATACTTTAACGACGCCATATATTTGCTCACAGAAATCTATCACTTACACTTACTTTGCACTTACTTAAGCAAAGGTTAAAGTAACTTAAATCTAAGATAGGGCATGGCAATAAAGAACAACAAGATTTTCTATGTCTCTTTTCTTGTGTCTTTCAGAGCGTTGATTATCTTGGTTTTTGTGTTCTTTGAGTGGAAGGTGTAAGGATGTTACTGAATCGTCTTTCAGTTTTCGGTATTTTTCAGGTAAATAATTTAGCATTATCTGCGCTCTGCTTTTCTTAAAAGATTCTGTTCTGAAGTGTATGGAATATATTCTAGCTGGAGACAGAATATCGAAAGTTTAAATTGCTTTAAACAAACACATTTAAATAATTATGTTCCATAATTAAATTTCTAATTAACTCTTTTTTACTCACCATTCTTGATATTTATTTTGCATTCTCTTTTGCATGCTGCAACCTATTTTGCGTTGACATCTTTCCTTTGTGAAAATCGTAACTACCTTTTTGTTTTATCTGAATATTGTGGCAGCCATATATTGCACAATTTTTCCTGACAATTTTTTATTTATGAAATGTGAAGAAAGGATTGGTGCTTGAATCACTTTGAAGAGACACAAAAAATAGGTAGCCTGCAACTCAGTTGATGTCAAAGTGGCAGGCAGCAATATAGTGAGGTGGGGGTAAAGCATGTGCATGGCCTCACCTCTATTATCTTTACACTATGACTAAAGCCAACCTTAATTTGGTGTTCTTTTGTGGTCTGAGGTACTATGCATAGCACAGACCATCTTATTTGGGGGTTTAACCGTGGTCTGATGTACATCGCATAGCTCAGACCATCTAAATTTGGTGTTTTACTGTGGTCTGTGATACGTTGCATAGCACAGACCATCTTACTTTGGTATGAAGTATGACGAATAGCACAGACCACCTTAATTTGTTATTTTGTTATCAGAAGCCATACTTCTACCAGCATGCAAAATATAGACTTTCTACCATACATTTTTTTATAAACTCCCCCTTTTTCCCTGGACTCCCATTATAAACTTTAAACTTCTGGTAAAAGTTCCAAGACCTAAACACTCTTATTTCTTTTTATATTTTACAATATGATTTTTACTCTTTCAAACATAGACAAAAATAAAAATCCTTTATAAATTGTTTCATTTACAATGATTTGATTGATTTTACTCTATGCTGCCCTCTGTTATTTATGAGCTATATTTAGCATCAATCAACGTTGTTGGTTGTTATGCCATCTAGCAGTCTTATGACAAACTAAAGTAATCTAAAATGTTTTACGCTTTACTTATTCTCTATTAGCATAAGAATTAAAACTTAAAGTCCTCCACTTAAAGATACAATTCAGGATTTTCATTTTGGGCTGTTTATGTGTAAAGTGTCGGAAGAGAGACTATTTCGAGGAGGTACAATTCAGGATTTAGGAGATAAAATTCCGAATTTTAAAAGAGACATAATTCAGATTTTCATTTGGGCTGTTCGTCTCGGAAGAGAGTCTCTTCCGAGGAGATACCATTCAGGATTTAGGAGATATAATTCCGAATTTTAAAAGAGATATATATTAAGGATTTTCATGAGGGCTGTTTATGTCGAAGAGAGACTCTTCCGAGGAGCTACAATTCAGGATTTCAGAGATATAATTCCGAATTTTAAAAGAGATATAATTCAGGATTTTCATTTGTACTGTTTGTGTCGGAAGAGAGTCTTTTCCGAGGGGGTACAATTCAGGATTTCTGAGATATAATTCTGAATTTTAAAAGAGATACAATTCAGGATTTTCATTTTGGGCTGTTTATGTGTAAAGTTTCGGAAGAGAGACTCTTCCTAGGAGGTACAATTCAGGATTTCTGAGATATAATTCCAATTTTTAGAGGAGATGTAATTCAGGATTTTCGTTTTGGTTGTTTGTGTCTAAAGTATTGGAAGAGAGTCTCTTCGAGGAGATAGAATTCAGCTCCCCGTCAGAGGTACGATGAATATCTTACTTAAGTCACCTTAATTTGGTATTTTAATGTGGTCTGAGGTAATACGCATGGATCAGACCATCTTAATTTTGGTGTTTTGCTGTGTTACCAGTTACGACGCATACCTCAGACAATCTTAAAAAAATTATTGTCCGAAGTAAGCCACATAATTTAGATCATCTTAATTTGCATTCTAATGTGTTCTGAAATACGAAGCATTAATCAAACCATCTTAAATTTTTTTACTGTGGTCTGAGGTACGACACAAAGCTCAGCCCATCTTAATTTTGTGTTTTACTGAGGTCTGATTTACTATGCATGACTTAGACCATCTTAAATTGGGTATTAACTGTGGTCTAACATACGACACAGAGCTCAGACCTTCTTAATAATATGGTGTTTGACTATTTTCTCTGGTACGTTGCATCCTCAGGCTGAATTAATTTGTGTTTTAGTGGGGACTGAGTTACGATGCATACAACAGACCTCCTTAATTGGTTTTTAACTGTGGTCTGATGTATGACTGATAGCACAGACCATTTTAATTTCGTGTTTTAATCTGGTCTGAGGAAAGATGCATAGCTCAGACCAACTTAGTTATTTTGTTTTACTATGGAAATAGTTAGGACACATAGCTCAGACAAGAGCTTTGACCATTTTAATTTTGTGTTTTACGGCGGGCTAAGGTACGACAAATAGCTCAGACCATCTTAATTTGGTAAGTTACTTATTTCTGTGGTCCGACGCATAGCTAAGACAATCTCAATTTTCTGTTTTCCTGTAGTTTGAGCTACGACGCACATCTGAGACCATTTTATTTGTGTTTTTACTGTGATCTGTGGTACAAACGCATAGCTCACGCTGAATTAATTTGGGATTGTATTAGCTCTGAGGTACAACGCATAGCTCAGACTATTTTAATTGGTTTTTAACTGTGGTCAGACTAAACTATGCTAAAGAATATTAATTTGACTATGCTCTGCAGTATAATAATGCTTCACCGGTGACATTAAAACCACAGAATTATTGTCATTCCACCTAACAGCACACACATTTATTTTTATGACAACGCAGCATAAAAACCACCAATGTTTATTTAAAATGATGGCTTCTTTTGGTAGCGATTTTTCTAATATTATTTTCTCCAATATACTCGATTATATTTGATTAAATTTTTTTATTTTTGTTAAAAGTCAAGAATATGGAAAGAAATTAGAACAATAAATTAAGATCTGTTTTAGGTTATTGTTCCTGGATTTTTTTTTATCACAACACTTTCACACAATCCAACTTCCCGATTTCCATTACTTTTTTCCCTTGTTACAAACTATCGAGAATACAATAGTATAAACTAGTGACATAAACCTAGAATTGAATCCTAAACTAACGGGCCTACATCAAAATAATAAAATGATTGAATTCATGACGAAAAACATATAGAATCAACCATTATAATATATTGTTATAAGATATGCATTATATTGTGTTATAAAAACACAAGTTGAGCAATTGTGTTACTTACTATATGAACTCTGATACACAACACTATGCGAGTCCAGCAGATGAGGTAAATAAAGTGCTTAAGATAATTAATAATAATTAGCACCACGTCTTACTACCCGTTCGGTGTTATACGCTTTAAGTACTAATTACGTTAATGGATTAGGAATTGGGAAGGTTGAATTAGAGGAAGTGAACCCGCATTTGCGTGGAGGGAGAGTGGAAAACCATTTAGGGAAAACCACCCCCTGTTCACCCGACCGAGATTCGAACCTCGATCTCCCCGTCCTCGGCAGTCGAGCTCAACACGACAAGCGCGTTAGCCAACTACGCCACCGAGGCGGGTAAAGTGCTTAAGAACTTTACCTTACCCACACGAATATTCATACTTATTTATTATTATTAGCACCACGTCTTACTACCCGTTCGGATTATATGCCTAAGCACTAATTAGGCTAGTGGGTTATGGATGAGGTAGGTAGAGGAAGTGCACCCGCATTTACATGGAGAGATATCAGAAAACCATAAAGGGAAAACCACCCTCATTGCACTTGAACGGGATCGAACCCGATCTCCCCCTTCTCGGCAGTCTAACATAACACGAAATTAGTGCAGCAGACTACGCGTCCCCTGAAGCGGGTGTTATGTAGCTCTTGTGACTGTTGGCCAGCACTATAATAAAGGAAATTAAAATGATGACCATAATAATAATTATTATTATTATTTTACTATCAACACTGCATTCAGGTTATATGCATATGTATGTCCCACTAATTGCGCTAATGTTTTAAGAATGATAAAGGCTGAATTTATAGGAAATGTACCCAAATTGGCGTTGAGGGAGAGTGTAAAACAATTGTTTAGAAACAAGCACCCTCAATACACCTGACTGAAACTCAAACCCTGATCTCCCCATCATCGGTGGTTCAATCTATTGTGAGAGTTACACCAAAATGTATTACAATTGAAAAGGGTTTGGGGTACATGAGATATCTCGAAAGCTTGACAAGAGTTAGTGACGAATGTATTTCTCTGCCTCACCCTCTAGCCACCCCTAAAGCGTTTATCAACAGTTCCTTTGCGTGAATGAGTCGAGTAGACTCGCGCAACTTGTATGGACACCATACGGGACACATATGTGTGTATGTATATATCTATATATACACGTACATACACACACAGCCACAATCTTATACGTAATAAAATATGAGCTAATAGTAATATATTAAGTAATGATGTTTTCATGATATTTTAAATAATTAATATATTATCACAACTATACTAGATTTTCTTATTGATCTGTGACAAGAGTGTTGTTAGTATTATTTTTAGTTTTAAAATGTTTGTGCGGCATGTTTAACTTAGCAGTTTTGTACTTATTTTCTTCAAAACCATTTATGGCACAATATATAGAATTGATTTATTTATGTGGCACAACCTAAGGAATAGTAAATAATATCCTGTGACCTGTATTAAAGAATTTGTTTGATTTTGTTTGATTTAGGTTGTACAAATAGTGATAGGCGGTAGTATATTAAAGTATTTTATAGAAAATTAAGGCGGCAGCACTAACTATAAAAATAGGTTTTTATGAAGAACAAATTCAGCCAATATTACTGGCAACATTTTCGTAATTTGTGGTATTAGCTGCTGCTGGTAGGTAACCAAAGTTTTCTGTTATGTTCACGGAAAATATTAAAATGCCAACTATTCACACAAAAAACTAGTTCAGTACTAAATATCCACACGTGTTTCTCAAATGTGTACCATAGGCTAGAAGCTTACTTGAAATAGGGAGGCTATCTACATCAGCCGTCGCATGGTTTAACAGGAGTAAGCCTTATAATATACTGATTGCCACTGACTGTGAGGACAAGGTAAGAATCTTAGCCAGGTGGTTTTTAATCATATCATGATTGATCACATCTCCCCACCCTTTACACACACAAAACACACCACGCTAATGTGGGTGCACTTTCTCTAAATGACCTTAGTAGTGATATTGGCGACCTGGCCCACTCGAGATAGTATTGTGATTTTCCCCTCCTCCCCTCCCCTGACCTACTTTCTCCTTCCCCCACCCTGACCTACTTTCCTCTGATTGGCTGAGCCCTCCTCCCCTCCAGGCCTTCCCCCCTTCCTCCCCCTCCCCCCCAACCACGTACATGTTGGTGAATAATTATCGTTAATTGATTCATGTTAATTAATTGGTAGTATTTTTATTCACGGCAGCCGTGTTGGTTGGAGTTAGGCGTTCCTCGCGCCATGGCTGGAGACCTTTCTCTATCAAAGGTAGGATGAGGGGTGTCGGAGTTTTTATTCATGGCTGCCGAGGTGCTGCGACCCTTCTCTATCGAGCTTCAGTCGTGTAATGCCAACTTTCTCCTTCACTCCGCTGTTGGTTTTCCCCCCTTCCAGCCCCTCCCCCATACAGGCTGAAAAAACCAGTTGATTCTTGCTTAGAGACGAGTTGAGACAAGAATAGCAGGTGTGTTCAACACTTCCCCACTCTGGCACCAGGTTGGTGGGCAGACAAGTCAGGACAAGAATATATCATGTGTTATGTCACAACTCTAGCTGGCATATGCACAATCAGGGGCCACCGAATCCTCGGTTAGGGGCCGCTATCCCGGTACAAAAGTTTACTAAAATTGATTGTTCGGTATCGTCTTTCACAACGCACGGATGTGTGTATCCGCCATGAACAGGACAACAGGTTTTTTTCCATTGCGTGTTATGTCGCAACAATGGCGCAAGGTTGGCGGGTCGTCAAGACAGGTTGAGACAAGAATATTAATTGCCTCAGTGCAACGGTTTTTTTCCCTGGCTCGACAAGACGAGTTGAGACAAGAATATATATTTAGGTCATCGTGGCGTCAGGTTGGCGGCAGACAAGTCGGGACAAGAATATATCGTGTGACGTCGAACGAGGGAGGGAGGGTATAAAGAGGCCCCCCCGGTTGTCTATTTATAAACGTTTGTAGAGTCAGGTAAGATGGACAAGTTACAGCAGCTGGTAAATATTGTCGACGCGGTGCAGACCGTAAAATTGTGTGATCTAGCCGTAGATCAAAAGTACTCGGTGGATAAACTAAAAGCCGTCAATACAAAGTTCGGGAGACGCCTAATAGCCTACCTTAGACGGCGAGTTTTGTGTATTTCTACCCTGCCGGTTTGGTACTCTTACAGATGAAGACGTGTGTGAGTAAAATAAAGAAAAACTGGTATTATACCTGCGCCAGAGTAAAACCCGGTTCACCTACCATTGTGAACTTTGAACGCGATTAAGCGGCGGTGCGGTTAGTACGGAACGTTCACCATGCTTGGAACAGGCTATATTAATTTAATGTTTGTTGGTCATACGATTGAGGGGCGTGCCTATATGACGGGGGAGAATGTTCACAGTGTGGCGGTGAGTGATAGACAGGTAATTTACAAAATAGAGGAGCGAGGCTATATCGAGTTTTGCGACTCGACCTGTCACAACGATAAGAGCGATGGAAGTACTACCCTATGAGAGAATCGAAGCGACATACATGTGTGATATGACGTGCGCCGTTTACAACTTCCGCAAGGGAAACGTGGTAGCTGTGTTGCCACGACACCACCGCCGCCCGTTATTGTGCTTGATTTTTGTTGGAAGAGTAAGATTGCCAGGAAAAAAACTGTGGAGACATTATCAATATACACTCTAGTGCCTTAAAACGTGTTTGAATTATTTTGGAGGTGATTTCCTTTCTATTTTCTGTGGTGATCCCTTTTTAATGTATTGGTCAAAACACCTAAAAAAATAGTGCTTTTTGTGAATTTTTTAAATTTAACCCCAATTTGTGATTGTCAATAAAAAAACTAAACAAAAAAATTGATTTCCTACCCAATTTTCTAGATGGTAAATGTTTGGTAAAAAAAGACCTATTACTGCTTGTTATAAATGTTTTAAAAATGTGCCGATGTCAAAAAAAAAATTTGGGGTTGGGGGGAATAAAAGCCCTAAAGGAGGCGGCAAATTTGTTGTCCCCCCAAAGACCCTGTAAACTGCCCAATTTTCTGTATGATTTTATGAGGTCTATTTTTTAAACCCCTAGGGCAAGCTATATTGTTGAGCCGAGCTTATAAGTATATGGCTTGTATTTATAGGATAGGGGGGGTGTGGGTTTTAGCGTTAAAAACACAAGCAAAACGTTTTATTAAAATTTTTTCCCCAAAAACACTCTTACAAAAAAAAAAAACTTATGAGGATTTTGAAAAATTTTTTTAAAATTTAAAATGTTGTAAAGTTTTAAAAAATGAAACTATATATAAATATTTTCACTAAAAAAAACAGTCACTTAAACCCCCAAACAAAGGGAAATTTAATGTCTGCAACTTTTACAAAAAAAAAACAAATAAAAACACTTATGATGATATTCTATTATTTTAAAATTAATGGAATATTTACAATATTTATTTACAACAGTGAATTTTTACAAAATAGGGGGGAATAGCGGCCCGGTACTAAAATGATAAATATTTTACAATCATTTTTTTTTTTATTTTGATTTGAAAGGTAATTATATATATATATATATTAAAAATTTATATAACAATCTGTTTTTTAGATTTGAAATAAATATATACAAACAGTTTGACTGAATTGACTAGAAAAAAAATAAAGTAGGCGGGGGACTGTACTGGCAAATAAAAAAAATAAAAAAAATAACCCGGTTGCATAAAAAATATAAAAAATTGCTTGTTTTCATGAGAAAAAATATGAAAAAAAAAATTTTAAAACTTTGAAAAAATTTGGGATGGGCAGGGAACTGTCTAGGTGAAAAAATAAAAAGATGATTATTCAGCGTCTAAAAAGAACACCCTTTTTTTCGTGGGAGGGCGTTTTCAAGGACTTGATACCCAAAAGGTAAGGGTTTAAAATCTCGGTTATCCGACGTTTGGAGACACAGGCCCGGTAGATTTAGTCTGGAAACGGTCATACCCGTCGCAAGACCCTTTTCTTAAAATTTTGTGCGGTATCTGATATATCTTTTTCCCCAGCCTGTTCTGGTATAGCTTTCAAAACTTCAAAATTAACTCGTTCCGGTTGCCCCTAGTTTATGGTGATCCCAAAACCTTGCACACCCTTTTTTTTTTGGGGGTCGCCCCCAACGCAAACTCGATAGCGTAATTCTTGGAAAACCCCCGATACAAAAGGGGTAATATGCTTCCCGGACCGTAAAACCCGGAAAGTTCATCAGTGAGGGCACCTAAAAAGTTCCGGGGGGGACTCCCAAACGCCGGGGGTTCGGTAAATAGAAAGCTATTGATCATGATACCCAAACGCGGTCCCCCCAATTGTTCAAGGGTGCTGTTTAAGTGTAACCTAGTCTAGCAGTCGTGTAGCACGCCACCGCCACACTCGTGTTAGGTTTTGGGCGCAAAGCGTCACGCGCATCTTGTAAAGAGGAAAAATAACTATCTTTACATCAAGGGCGCTGTCCACGGTGATGTAGGATCCCTCAGGTATTGTGGATTCCCCGTAGTCGTTGACAACGGCTACGTGTGGGAAATCGGGGCTTTGCCCCAAATTTCCCCTTAGTGAATTTAAAAAGTTTAGCCAGAGTGCGGAGACCAGGGTTTTTACAAACAGAGCCGAAATCGGTTTTTTCCCCCTTCCCTTTCCCTCATAATTTTGAATGTAAGCTAACTTTTTCCTGTGAGGTAACCACTTGGCATCCGCTGGTTTCTTGTTTAATTTTTTCAAAAAGTTCAATGTACCGTGAAAAGGCCGCCAGAACGCGTTTGACGGTTGTAAAACGATAAATTACCCCCAAACTGCGGTACTGCTTAAGGTGTAGCCTTTCTCAACGGCTTTCCCGGATCTCGTCAATCACCCAGACCCTGTAAACCCAGCGATTTTTTTTTGTGTTGTGTGACAGCCCCTTGGTTTTTTCCCCCCGCATTTCCTGCAAAGATGAACTTATTTTGTCGTGACCCCGTGTAGGCAATAGGGCAGGAATAAATCTCGCGGAGGCTTTCACTGTAACTTTGGCTATGCCTTTTATTGTCTGGGGACGGACAATTTGGTTTCCCAAGTGAATTTTGGGGTGGCCGACTGGGTATTTTTTGTACTTGCAAAAGTATGGGGTTACAACGAACACACACCCAAGTACTTGTTTTCTCCCCACAAAAAAAGGTCTGTTTCATGGAAGAGTTGATACAATTTGTACGCCCCCCAAAAAAGAATGCATCCCTTGGGTGAGAGGCTCCTTGGTATAACCTCGTGCTGGAGTAAAAAATTTGCGCAAAGTTTTTTGTCTGTGCGTTTATTCCAAAAAACATACCTCCCACATCTTACGACCTTGTTAGCCGGCATTCTTAAATTTTAAAAAAGCCTGGTCGCTTATATCGCGTCCCCATGGTCTTGGGGACATATTTGAAGGGGTGGTCCTATCAGGGAAAACAGAGAGGGCACCGGGCCCAAAACACCCCCAGAATGGAAGACGATGGTGGTATCCCCCAGCTTTAACAACACCGTCTACACGGCGTCCCAAAACCCTATTTCCTCACGGCCGTTACCCCCCATAAAGAAAGAGACACCACGCTGAGGGCCTCCCCAGCGAGCCATTGTACAGCGGTGCGCTGTTGGTCTGCGCACCGTTTGCCCCCCGTTAGGGATATACCCATTTTTATTTTCCTTAAGATGATTCAGCGGTAAACCAACATGGCCGCTCCAGCTATCGTCACGCCCCCTTGAAAGGGTCCACTTTGCTTTTTCCATAAGTAGTCTTATACTTCGGCAGGGCCCCTTC
The DNA here is from genome assembly GCA_039000515.1 of Timema cristinae. Classification (NCBI taxonomy): domain Eukaryota; kingdom Metazoa; phylum Arthropoda; class Insecta; order Phasmatodea; family Timematidae; genus Timema; species Timema cristinae. Next base: position 12,085 of record JBCFYV010005118.1, read on the forward strand.
CCTAGGATCTCTAATCTTTCACACAATACAGTTCAAATGCGTTTAAAACAAAAAACATTTTTCTTTGACCAACGGTATACCACTTTTCAAAGTGCTCCTTTCCCTCAATGACATCTCGCCTATGCCGTGTTCCTCTTTGGCGGCAAGGGACCCCTATACCCCCGCGTTTTCTTTTTTATGAAAAAAAAAGGGGGAAAATGTCCCTTGGCCAAAAAAACTCGTCCAGTCCAAAAAATTTTGGGCAATTTTTTGGACAACGACATTTTGGGGGAAAGTTCAGCGAGTCAATAAAAATGGAGCGGAAACCGTAACGCATGGACTGATTTCCCACCTTCATTTAAGTTCGGAGTCCATTTTTTTAACCTCCTCTATAGTTTAAAATAAAATTTCCATCATAGGATTTCGCGGGATGGGCCCAGGAGGGTGTATCCTTAAATTTTGGATGCTTTAATTTGTTCTATAAATTCAAAAAAATTGGGCCCTTGTGGGTTTACCCTTGAATATGCGAGTCCCATCACCCCACAGTCGGTGCAATGTGATCATTTACATTTATCATGCAGGTTACAACAAAAACTGCACGAACATAGGTTTGGTTCGGCAAGTACGTGCCGGCCCCACCTTGAAAGGGTTTCTTGTCTGATTCAAAATCATAGAATAAAACATGAAATTACTCTTTTTCCAGTGACGGCTTTGACGGGGCCTGGGCTTCATTAACAGAAAAAGACCCAAAGGACGATGGGTCTCGCATACTCTACAAAAAGTCTATTTAAAAACCTATGTGAATAAATTTTATTATTCCAAAAAATGAAAATTGCCCCCATACCTCGCAAACCTTTTTGACATCCAGCCCGGGACCCTTAAAACCTCTGCAAAAAAACCCGGGGCGTTTTTGGTTTTTTCAAAGCAGGGGTTCCGGGAAATTGTGGAACCCAAAAGCCCCCCGGGTTTTTAAAAAGAAGCACATTTCCCGGGCCTCCCCCACAACCGTTTTAAAGCGGGGGACTTTTTGCAGGGCGGATTCACATTTTTGTGCCCCATTCTTATTACTGAATGGGCACACGGCCATTTTCCGGGGCCCAAAAAGTACCCAAACCACTTAAATGCGGCTGTAAAAGGGTGTTAATGCCCTTTCAAAATTTGTTTTGCTTGTCGTCGTAAAAAATTAAAAATTTAAAAGGTACCCCTTAAAAGGGAAATTTTTGGAGGGGAGTAGGCTCCCCCCAAAATAGGACTTGTCCCCCCCTGACGTTCCCCGAAAAAACCGGGGGATTTTGTATTGGGAAAAGAGGCTTTTTTTGGAAATTTTTTTTTCCCGGGGTTTCAGTGAGCCCACCAACTTTCAAAAGATTCCCCGGGGGCCCCATCACGGCTTTAAATTTTTTCTGTTTTGGGTATTTTTGAATAAAACGACCCTGTTTAATTGTTTAAGGGTTTTTCTTTTGGTCCTTACACCCTGGTTCTTTTTTTTTGTAAACACATACCCTTTGGGGGGAACAACCAAAAGGGCAGGGGCCCCGGGGAAAAAGTTTTTGTCGTATTTTTTAAATTTTCGTAAAGGGCCCCCAAATGGTTTTTTGGCGGCTATATGTGCTAGCGGGAGAGGGGTTTTAATAAACAATAACCTTGCACTCCAGCGAGGGTCCTTAAAAGGGGCCCAGATTTTTAAGGGTAAAAAAGGGTCCCCCAGGTATTTAAAAAAAAAAAAATTTTTTTTTTTACTCTGCAACACGGGATTAAAATTTAATAAAAGCACTCCCTCTAGGGGTTTTTAGTGGTCTGCTCCCCTAAATGGGGGCATAAAAACAGGGTTTAAACGTTGAATTATTTTGCTACTAAAAGGGGAAAAAAGGCCTTTAAGGGGGGCTTTCGGCGCTAACCCCCTTTTGGTTTCCGGGCAACCGATGGAGCAAATTTTAAAATTTTTGTTCTTCAAGCCGGGGCTTTAATCCCGGGCCCCCCAACGTTTTTCGTTTGGGGCGGGTTTTTTGCCCCAAAGTTTTTTATTTGTAATTTTTTTTTCCGTAAAAAAGGAAAACGCCTCAATTTTTTAAAATCCTCTCTTCAACGATGGGATAGGGGGCGCCATTTTGGGAATGTTCCACCTACCCGATTTCCCGGGCCACTAATTCCTGGTTGCGGGGGGGGTTTTAAAATTTGGGGCCTGCGTAGCCGCCTCCCGCTTTCCCTTGTCTTGCCGCGCCGGGAAAAAACCCGGGGCTTGGGAACCCCCCCCCCCTGGTAGAAGGGCAGGGGGTTTGGAAAAAACTGTTCCGGCCTGCGGGGGAAAAACCCGAGCTTTGAAAAACCCCGGGGTTTCCCCCGGGGCTGGGGCGCTTGCGGGTTTCCGGGTCTGGGTGGAGAAAAAGGGCCCCTAGCCCGGTTTGGTTGGGGGTGGGGGGGGGGTGGGTTGCAATTTCCTTTCCTTCCCAAATTGCCCCATAACCCCAAAACACACGCGGGAAAAAAAAAATTAAAACATTTTTAAGTTAATCAACCTTCTTTTGAAAGGGTTAAATCTAAAAAAGGAATCGAAAACCGGCCCCTTCGCAAGGTGTTAAAAACTACACAGTCCAATTGGAAGGTTTTTTAAACTTTTTTGCTTTAAAGAAGGGCTGGGGAAATTTTTAGGGGGAAAAAACCGGGGAACCCCCCGGCCCCTTTTTTAAAAAAATGTTTTAATTTTAAAAACACAGGGCCTGACTTTTAAACATACCAAGGGGGAAACGAACCAGGTCCTTTAACAATTTTTTAATAAAATTTCAAAAAGTTCCCATTTACTGGGGTTAAAAAATACAGGGAATCCCCAAAAACCCGGGGCCCTTTTAACCAAAATGTTTTAAAAAAAATACCAGTCCATGACTGTTAAAACATACAGGGAAAATTTAGGGCCGGCCCCTTTCCCAGTGTTTAATAAAAAACACCAAATTCATGGGGGGCTGGGTTAAAAAAATTTCGGGGGAAACGAACCAAGGGGATCCTTCGCAATGTGGGTGTACAGTCCAAGGGCCCTTTTTAATTTTTTCCCCCTGCAGGGCTAAAAATTTCAGGGGAATCGAACCGGGAAATTATTTTTAAAACCCCTTAGGAAAAACTTAAAAAAACGCAAATTTTTGGGCCCAATTTCCCTGGAATTTAAAACCCCTGGGAAAAATTTTTTAATTAATAAAAATTAAAAAAAAAAAATTTCCCGCTGAAAAATTATAATTTTTTTAAACCCTTTGGGGGGGTAGGAACCCCAAAGGTTTTTTTTATCGTTTTTATCCCCCCCCCCCGCCTAAAAAATATTAAAAACCGCTTTCACAAAAAAAATTCTGACGAAAATAAACCGCAAAAATGGCACTAAAAATTACAAAAAAATTTAGTTTAAAGTTCAAAAAAATTAAAAAAAAAAAAAATACTTTTAAAAAAATTGTTTCGAGTCTCGGGATGATATAATGGCGTTTGTGCGCGCGTGCGCGAGAAATACACATAGACTATTTTCAAACTAGTGGCTACATGTAGCATGTACTTACATAGCAGCTGGTCGAGGGCGTCCAAATCTGCCCAAACAGACGGGGGAGCATTTCCGTGACGCTGTGTGCCTCAGGCGTTAGGGGAGGCGGCGAGAGGATGCCCGGGGGTGTGGTTAGGCCCCTCGGGAACGGCAAAGGACTTGCGGCCGCCCGGGTTGCCTCTGGCGGGGACATTGCGACGATGGCAGACAGTCCGTCATCCAATCCCTGTGGGTCCCAGTAGTCTGAAATTAAAATAAATACATATTAATTAGCATTTAGGGGGTGGGTGGGGTAAAAAATATATATCGTATACTGTTAAATTACCATAGAGCATTGCTCATCCGCGAACGCACACGCCATTTTCTCCAAAGATCTGCAATTGGTCTAAATTATTGGGATCCTGAGGTTGTTCCGCCATGGCAACCATCGGGGGTCATCTACTAGCAAAAAAATAACACCATTGTACGCCCACAGATGTATTAAGCAAAAAAAAACCATTAAAATATACTAAACGATTTTTAAAAAAACATACCTGATTGTATATGGTTTTCTAGCGACTCGAAGCTCATCTTGGTGGTTACGGCACTCAATTACAAATTTAAATGACCGATTGTTCGCCTTTCGGCTGTTGCCGACATAGAACATCTGACTTGACAGTTATGCCACGCCAGGTTGTCTATGAAAGGGCTGATTTGTTGTTTGAGTACCGAGTCACTGTCGTGACTCTTAACCTCGTGAATGAAATTAATACCTATGAATGAAACAGATGAAATGAGGCTGTAAGAGAATTACACGTGTATTAGTAAATTACCCTTTGAGGTGCAATTTGTGATTGTGTTGGGTCGTGGGAATTTGGGAGGATTTTCTTTTCTTGGGATGTGGGAAGGTGTGTTTAAGGTATGATGGTGAGTTGTGAGTGATTGCGCTGGGTCTCGGGAATTGGGGAGGATTTTCTTTTCTTGGGATGTGGGGAGGTGTGCTTAAGGTATGATGGTGAGTTGTGAGTGATTGTGCTGGGTCGTGGGAATTTGGGAGGATTTTCTTTTCTTGGGATGTGGGAAGGTGTGTTTAAGGAATGTGGTGAGTTGTGAGTGATTGCGTTGGGTCGCGGGAATTGGGGAGGATTTTCTTTTCTTGGGATGTGGGGAGGTGTGCTTAAGGTATGATGCTGAGTTGTGAGTGACTGCGTTGGGTCGCGGGAATTGGGGAGGATTTTCTTTTCTTGGGATGTGGGTAGGTGTGTTTAGGTATGATGGTGAATGATTGCGCTGGGGTCGCGGGAATTGGGGAGGATTTTTTCTTTCTTGGGATGTGGGTAGGTGTGTTTAAGGTATGATGGTGATTTTAGT
>JBCFYV010005119.1:0-17153 GCA_039000515.1 Timema cristinae
ACATTATATCCCAAAATTACTAAAAGACCCACGAAATTTGGCGCCCCCTATATTTATCATCCCCAATCTGGGTAAAATAAGGCACATTAATCACGAAAATGTGTCTCGCGTCTTTAAACATGGGCGTGCCAGTCTCTGAAATGGCCCCACGTCCCCCCTCACAACAAACAAGAACCGATGGTTCAACTTGGGTAAGTTGTGTACTTCCCTGATTCAAAACCTTGTCACTGCTCGATAGTGATACGTCATTGTAAGATTGGTACATCTTATTAACTAATATATTTGTAAACAATACTAGCCTCACATATGGCGTTGCCCCTCCCCACATGTCAAATAGAAAATAAAACTATCCTAATCTTAACCAGATTTGGCTATAGTCATTGAAACAAAACTATCTATTTGGTTGTTGTTCGTAAATAAATTATTCAAAAAATAGTTAATAGTCTTAACACTTCTACATTATTAGAAACATTTGCAGGAATAGCCCACATTTAAGCTTCCCCTTTATATTGGTTAACTATAAACATAATAACACTGAAAGTTAGCTAAAGTTTGATAATAACGACATAGAAATCTTTTTAAATTAATGGTTTCACCAAAACTAGTGTCAAATAGTTCAATAATGGTTAACATGTCCAATAGTCCCAATGTAAGCAAAACACAACAAACTTAGCCATATCATTAAGAGTTAATTGAGTCCCAATTGAAGGAGAAAAAAAGTGTTAGAGAAAATATACAGTCTAAGCCAACTTAGCTGATACGTAGATATCCAGAAGTTCTAAGAGACAGCAGCGATGACAACGATGATTTACGCCTTTGGGTTGAGTACTATCTTCTTAAGGGGGTCAAGTCCTTCTCGCCTCGTCGGGAGACAACGCCGTTCACTTCGCTGAAGGATTAGTCGAATGGGTGGTCTGCTGGTCTGCTGGTTGGACTGGTGACGAGTGACAACCGGTGACAACGCTTGTGAAAACACAAACCATGCTCTGCTACCATCCTGTGCCCACACCTCTCGTGGACCCTTCCAATGCTGTGGGAGACAATGTGTCCTCCCCCGTGGTCACCGGTGTCGATGTTAGGGGTTCGCGCACCAGAGTTGGGGCGCGATACGACAAGTTGTTGTATAGTGGTTGTACGAAGAAAGTTTACTCAGGATGTTGTCACACCAATATTTATTCAGGACTTTGATTGTGTGTCCCTCCTTGGTCGGTTCGGTTACACAACTGTATACAGAAAGGAACCCCATCTCCAATCCCGCGCATGATGGTGTCACTATCCCCGATCAGCTCTGCCCACTCCCGGAACTGAGAGCCAACCGCTTATGAACCACTGACCCGTATCGACGTGAGTCCAAAAACCACTCTGAGCTCTCGAAGAACGAGCCTTGCAACCCCGACAAGCGAGACGCGAGGAGGTCGTGCGCAGCTAACCACGCATGGCAGAAAGAGGGAGGGGGAACGGGCAAACCGCGCTGCGCGCGGCCCAAAGATGAGTGACGAGACACTCGGCACACTGTTTGTTTGAAGTTTCAGAGATTGTAATGGAAACTAAAATATTCTATATTCAAAAACATTCAAAGAAACGTGTACAATTTATTATATTGTAATTTTACGTGCCACAATGAAAGGGATAATATAGCCAAGAAAATATGTTATGTACCTATCAAACAAAATTAACAACCACGTCTTATTACCCCTCTGGGCTATACGCGTATCAATACGCTAGTGAGTTATGCTAAAGTAGGTTGAATTTAATGTAGATATCTCCATATTCACATGGAGGAAAGGTTCGAAACAATTCATGAATAAACACCCTCAATAGGCTCAGCTGAGATTCTAGTCCTAACTTCCCCATAATCGACAAACTCTGGACTCGAATGGCATGATATTTAAATACGTGTAATATGGTTCGTTTAGCAACTAATAGATTGTTTTCTTTTATATATATTAGTTATTTTATAAAACAGAAATGTATTTATTTAGTTCAAAGGTTGGCTCCATTTGGCTGGTCTGTACAAGCAGATCTTAATCCTAAAAAGCCATTTTCTCAATCCCATATATTACAATGTAGTGGGCAAATGTGTGATCATAAGCTCAAGGATAGGTTTGCTACCAAGGAGGTGAAAACAATTTACTAGTAAATTTTAATCACCACCCATATACTACTCCTATTAGTAAAGTTGCAAGGATTTATTTATGTAGGCCTACATTAATTTATAAGTAGGGCTTTTCACGCTAAATTGGTTACTTTAAACAGTATAAATATTTTTAAAATTTTACGTTTAAACATCTTAAAATAGTTTTAGGTTCATAACTGTGGCATAGAAAACTTTTAAATGTGCTTTTTTTTTCTAAGGGAGCAATATAATATATGTAAATTTAGATAATTCCACATGATGTAGGTTCAGAACAAAATAACATACACACAAATATATATATATATATATATATATATATATATATATATATATATATATATATATATATATATTAGCGTCACATAGCACCCACTCGGATTTTACGCTTGTATATTATTTACTCTAATGTGTTAATTATGAGGAAAGCTCAATTTACAAGAAATATGCCCATATTTGCGTGGAAGGAGAGTTGAAAACCATTTCGGATAAATATTTCTCAGTGAACCCGACCGTGATTTACCCTGGATCTGCCCGTCATTGTCAGTCTAAATTTTACATTAATGTAGGTGAGATTAAAAAAAACACCTTAAATTAAATATTATTATATGTGAGTTGAAAAAAAATAGTTTTGGACGACATTTTCGTAGTGATGTTGGTATGAATGTTTCCTCAAATTTGACAACCGTTAACCGGTTATGAATTTCTAAACATCAACTATCTTTTGTCTGGAGATTTCAAACGCGTAAGCTATTGCTATATAAAAGTTTTCTTCTGTCTGCGTGAAATGTTTACTCAGATAAGATTTACAAATGATCTCCATTCTGACATAGTATTAATAAAATATATCTAAAATCTAAACGGCGTGGATAAAACTATTAAAGATAAACAAGTTTGCCATGTACTACGAAATGGAGAATATTATGAAAAAGTTTTTGTTCGTAGAATAGGAGGTAAATGTATCCGATAATATTGATATGAATTTAGATTAATATACCGGCTCTTGAATTATGATTTGAAATTTTGGAATTTATAATTCGACTAGCAATTCGACAAGCGTCCGATCAATACCACACCTACATCATTTATTCTGGATCTCACTAAATTTATACCAGAAAAGAACAACTTTCAATTCATGGATCAGAATTTCATTCAAACCAAAGGCACAGCAATGGGTACAAGGATGGCACCTTCGTATGCCAAACTCTTCATGGGCAAATTGGAAAAAACTTTTCTTGACCGCCAAATCAACAAATCACTTCGCCGGCTTCACTTCATCGATGACATATTCATGGTGTGGACAGCCGGCCAAGACAATCTAACCCTAATTTTAAACAAACTAAACTCCTTTTCGGCTCTTAAGTTTACCTCAAATCAATCCCACGACCAGGCAACATTTCTTGATGTTGACATTAGGCTGTAAGATGGCCACTTCAAAACCTCAGTGCATCTTAAATCCACTAATAGACAACAATATCTGCATTTTGATAGCTGCCATCCATTCAACACTAAAATATCTATCCCATACAGTCTCGCCATACGGGGTCACCGCATCTCCTCCGATCCATAAAGTCTTCAAAACCACCTTGAAAACCTCCAAGAATCCTTTACAGAGAGAGGATACCCTAAACCTCTCATTAAGAACCTACTTCGACTAGCTGAAACTACAGAATCACCCAAACCTGAAAAACCAGATACTATACCTCTAGTGACAAAGTACTATCCAGGCCTACAAAAGATAAACAAAATATTAGCGTCAGGTTTTCACATATTGGAAGCATACAGCCTTACCAACAATATTCTCAAAAAACCACCAGTCCTTGTGTATAAACAACCTCCATCACTCAGGAATCTTCTGGTACACCCTAAACTTAAAACTGAAAATGACTCAACCTTCATTCAACCACAAGACTCTTAGCCCTGTAACAAAATAGCTTGCAAAACCTGCCAAATACATCATTCAGCAGTCACTTTCTCTAGCAACATCACCAACTCCATCTATATCATCAAAGGTAGCGAGTCCAGTAACCTAATTTACCAACTAGAATGCCAACAATGTACTGCACAATATATTGGCCTCACCACCATTTTAATTCCAGTTGCCTGTTGCCATCTACAAAATATTCTGTAAGACAGAAAAACGAGTGATTGAGGAATGTTCTGTTGTTGACGCGTAAAGCATACTAGGTTGCGGTGGAATATATCGTAAATGACACTTGAGCAAATTTTAATTGGCGGAATATTCCGTCAATGACACAGGAAGGGTTAAAAACGCAGAAAAATATTTATTTATTTATTTGCAATAAATTGTTTAGTGATGACTAATGAGAAGAATATAATTCTATTTTTTTTTAAATTGTAAAATAAATTATATGCATAATTAACATTTTATTCTTTATCATAGTTAAATAATGTATCTTTTACTAATCATAATTACAAAATATAACCATAATGCACCTTTTAATCTTAATCATATTTTTTTTTAAATATTCGATTAAATTTTCTTGTAAATATGTTTTTTTTATCCCTCGATCTCAATTCCATGATTTAAACTTGTGAACCAACACATATCATAGCAACCCACAGAGAACCAACCTCGAACCGGAGCAAGCTACCATAACATCCTGGAGAGTACTAAATCAGACCAGTGCAAGATATAATAGAATCCCATAGAGAACCAACATATACCTGAGTAAAATACCATAGCAACCCAGTGAGAACCAACACCAACCAGAGCAAGACACCATAGCATCCCATAGAAAACCAACACGGACATAAGTAAAATATTATAGCATCCCAGAGAGAACCAACACGAACCAGAGTAAAATACCACAGCATCCCAGAGAGAACCAACACGAACCAGAGTAAAATACCACAGCATCCTAGAGAGAACCAACACGAACCAGAATAAAATACCATAGCATCCCAGAGAGAGCCAACAACAACCATACTAAGATACTATAGCTTCCCATAGAGAACCATCATGGACCAGAGTAAAATACCATAGTATCCCGGAGAGAAACAACATAGCAACCCAGAGAGAACCAACATAGACCTAAGTAAAATATTATCCCAGACTGGACCAACACGAACCAGAGAGAAACAACATGGACCTGAGTAAAATACCATGGCATCCCACAGAGAACCAACATTAACTTTATTAAAATACAACAGAAATCCAAAGAAAACCAGCTTAGAACAGATTAAAATACCATATCATCCCACACAGAAGAAACACAAACCAGAATAAAATACCTTAACATCCCAGAGAAACCCAGCTTTCACCGGATTAAATACCAGAGCATCCCAGAGAGAACCAACATAAGCCAGAGTAAAATACCATAGTATTCCATTGCAAAACATAACATTCCTAAGTAAAATAACAGAGTATTCCATTGAAAACCAGACCATTCCAGAGAAAAATACCCTAGTATTCCATTGCAAACAAGAGAATTCTAAAGATATAAAAAACCAGAGCATCCCAAATTAACCAAACCAGTCCAGAGTAAGCCAGAGACCCCGAAAGAACCATATTAATTCTGGTGATTTCATAACCGAATGAAAACCAGAGTAAAACCCAGAACTTGATTTGCTCTGGTTTTCTACTCTGGTTTCCTCTTGAGATTTTCTCCAGGGTGTACTTAGATAGTGTAGTTCATATAGTATATACTTAACAATAACCTATATAATAACAGCAGTTCATATAGTATATACTTAACAATAACCTATATAATAACAGCATCATCTTCCACAAGAGATTCTGGGCGTCCTTTAAGAAGACAGACTAGGGAAATTATTGTATACAACATAGCTGATTACTTGAAAAATCATAAAGAACAGTTTAAATTAAAATATAATGTAGTTAAATACAGGAGTGAAGTCACAGGTGTGTCTTTAAGTAACGTAAAACAATTTTTAGGGACAGTAAATGTTCCCGTGTTTCTAAAGGGAAAAATCAAATACCTAACACTTCTGAACTGATTTGCCATATGTTTGAAATCTTTAAACAGATCAAAAGAAAATATTTTTTTACAAACGGATGTATATAAATTAGGGCTAGGCCAATGCCGATAACTTGGCCGATATGGCAAAATCGGCCAAGGATAGTCGGTTTAATCATTCAGATATTTTACACCGATAATTAAAAATCTATAGATATATTTTAAATTCTTAAGTCATGAAAATATAATTCATAGTTCAAACAAAAATATTTATAACAGTCTCTTGCATGAAAACACAAATTATTTAATTCTGCACTAGATATTTTACTTTATAATAAACAGCAAAACCAACATTCTAAAATTGTTATTTATGGTTATGGATGATTTTTTGTAAAATATGATAGGGCCAAATTAATTTCTTTATTTATGTGTAGGTAGACTAATTAATTTGAAAACAAAATATATATATTCTAAAATTGTGTTTATATTTATTGTGCTAGTTCTTGATTAATTTTTCATTTATGAACCTAATTGATATTTGAGTTTTGTTATTTATGATTATGAATGTTCTTGTTTAATATGATAGGGCTAACACATTTTCTTATTTATAGTTGGTCTTAATTTAAAAACAAATTAGGTGTATTTTCCTTTTGTGTACAGTGTTAAGTTTTTTTTTCTTTATGTATTTTTTGATATTGACATTTTAATTTATTTGTAATTATGTACATTCTTGTGGATTATGACAGTGCAGTAGGCCCAACAGTAGAATTAAATTAAGCTAACCAACCTTAACGTTTAAAACTTTGATTAAAACCTTTATTCAACAAACCTACTACTATCACGAAAAGTATAAAAGTGGCAAAATCATATAGGTCTTATTTTTTAGTATTGTTACTGTACACTTGACTAATATTGAAAAAAAACTAAATTGGCATCTGCAAAAGGGCTTATAAACCCAGCCCTATTTTCAAATATAATTCTTAAATGTAATAATATTAAATATTTTATAAAGAATTTTGGCGATCATATTGTAATATTAAATATAAAAATACATTTTACAATATCCAAATACAAATAAAAAATACAAAATATCCACTACTTAAAATTAATAGTTTTGAGATACTTAATATAATTCCTTTGTTTAAAACGTCAATTTGATCATATTTAAATAATATCAAAGATTATAAAATATATATTGTTGAGATTATAACACAGCCAGATCTGTTATTTGGAGTCAACAGTTTAATTTCTATAAAACGTTCCGAGATTTAAACACCTTTAGCTCTTTTATATTTTACAGTATGGTTTTATTTTTTCATGCCTAGAAGAAAATAAAAACTTGCTTTAAATTATTTCATTTACAATAATAAGACTATTTTAGCTTATACTGCCCTCTGTTGTTCATATTCTGTACTAATCTTGAATCAAAGTTTGTCGCTTGTGGTCCAATTTATCAGTCATATGACTAGGGGGCGGATTTATAGGCACTAAATTTTTTTAAAAAGGCAAGCAAATAGGCACTAAAAATCACAAAAATAGGAACATAAATAGGCATTATAAAGTAAAAAAGGCAATAAATAGGCACTAAAAAAAATAAGCACATAAATAGGCATAGTAATGCAAAAAAAAAAGGCACCAAAACACTCAAAATTTGTATTATTCACTCTTAAAATCCAGCATACACTTTCCATAAACACATGTTAATTACTATTAGAGTTATTATCAAATACTTCTCAAGATTTTCATGTGTAAATTTTGTTCTGTTGGTTGACAAAATGTTTTTATACTGTGAGAAACTTCTCTCGGCTTCACATGAAGTCATTGGGCAAAACTTCAGACAAGCTATTTCAGCTGGGCTAAGCTTTACCTCTGGGAGTGATGTAGTTTGTCCTTCTAAGATGTCCGCAATACTTGCCATCACTTTCCACCCAGGGTTTCGCTGCAATAATCTGTTAAATTTGTCGACGATGGCTGTGCCAACTGAGCCAGAAGCCTGACTCAGGTTTTCTTCTATTCCCCGCACTATCTTCACAGCTTTCACAAGAGGCAAATCCTTCGCCTCTAAAGCTGTGATTGCTTCAGGAAGCTTTCCAAAATTGCTTTTTACGTATGCCAGATCCGCATTGACACTTGAGCAGGAGATGGCAGAATTTGCTTCTGTAATGGCGACAGCTTCTTCCTCGTCCAATGTCTGGACTACCCACAAGAAAAACGGTTGGTATAGCAAAACTCACCATTCTTTCAATATATTGTGTTATACAAGTATAACCATTAATTTTTTTTCAATAATGTGGATGAACAGGTGGAATTAATAAAACTATTGGTAAACGCTCACTGCAATTTTAATTTGGAAACGCACCTAAATATAGTGTATTGTATAATACCTTTTGAATGTCATCCAGGTAATATGCATTGTACAACGCAGCATGAAGCCATGTACCCCAACGCGTTAACACTGGTTGTGATGGCAAAGGTGTGTGAGCAGGGCGGCCTTAAATGAGAAGATTCGTGATAGAGACTTCAAAAACACTTTCTTGACTGTGGAAATAATAACGTGTACATTTGGAAAACGTGATCTAATATCTTCTGCAACCCTATGAACAGCATGTGCCAGACAAGGCACGTGAATTAACTTGGTGTACGAGGCAAGTCCAGAAAGTAAGAGTACTGGTTGCCCTCTCGTGCTGTGAGAATTTTTTTTTCCAAGGTTGGAAACACTGAGTGGTAGTGGGGTTTTTCCTGAACACAACGAGCTCAGGCGGACCTCGTTAGTATGAAAACTAGCCTTGTAGTGTCCGATTGTGTGAAGTATGTCGATAAGAAATCCCGCCAAGTGCGAGGTGCGAGCTGTGATAAGGTTCCTTCTCGCTGAAGGAAAAACACCGAACGAAATTTTTTCACGAATCAAAACTGTTTATGGCGAAGGTGTTATGAACCAAACGAACGTGTTTAAGTGGTGTCGCGAGTTTAATGAAGGCAGAACGAATCTTCATGACGATCAGAGGTGTGGAAGACCTTCCATTTTGACCGATGAGTTGGTGCAAAAAATCGAGAAAGCTGTTCGTGAAGACCGCCGATTGACAGTGGATGAAATTTCTGCGATGTTTCCACAACTCTCCAGATTTCTCTTACACGAAACCATTACAGAAACGCTGGGATTCCGAAAATTGTGCGCAAGATGGGTCCCAAAACAACTGACAGAGCAGCACAAAGTGAATCGGGTCGCTAGCGCTCGCGAGTTCCTTGAGCAATTTGAATTGGAAGGTGAGAATTTTCTGAGCTCGATTGTGACTGGAGATGAAACCTGGGTGGCTCATTACACTCCCGAGACAAAAAGACAGTCATTACAGTGGCGGCACACCATTTACCCATCTGCCAAAAAATTCAAAACCTCAATTTCGGGCAAAAAAAATCATGGCCACTATGTTTTGGGACCGAAAAGGGATCATTTTGATCGAATTTCTGCCTTAAGGGGAGACGATTAATGCAGCACGATACTGCGAGACCCTAAAAATGCTCAAGAGAGCAATTCAAAACAAACGGAGGGGAATGTTGACGAAGGGAGTGCGCTTGTTGTACGACAACGCCCTCTCGCACACGGCCAACGCCACTAAGGCGCTTTTGGACTCATTCGGTTGGGACATTTTGAACCACCCCGCATACTCCCCTGACTTGGCGCCTAGTAGGTAAGGAGGACACGGAGGGGAAATATGAGCATGTGTATGTGTGTACCCCCACCCCTTCCCCTCCCCTCCCACGCCTTATACATGTGAAGTATGTTGGAGCTCTCACCCTATCTCTCTCTCCATCTCTCTCTCTCTCTCTCTCTTGAGGCAGAGAGGAGAAATGTATGTAGGTATTCCCTTAAACACGGATCATGTTTTAGGGCAGTGAGGGGAAATGTGGTGAGGGGATGTAGGTACCTCTTATACATGCATCATGTTTCAGGGCAGTGAGGAGAAATGTGGTGGGGGAGTATCATGATGATGACGAGGGGGTCGCGCCGACATCATGGTGAGGGGGGATGGTTCCCGTGAGTCGACGGTTCGCGCGAGGATAAGGGGGTGGGTAATCTTGAAAAAGGACAAGCTTACATCTTCCGAGTTTTCTCAGAAAAGTTTGAGGGTAAGGGGGATATGTAGCACATGATAGATTTCTTCCTCAGTCATAGCTTCCACCCTTGAACTCGCTAGCTGTGAGAGCTCCAGATGTGAACATCTGTTTTGCTTCCATCCGTGAGGGGGAAGCTTTCAGACTTGCCAGTATTTTCATTTTAGAACGTGAGTGGGCTATGGGAATTTAAAAAGAATATCTTCGAGTGAGCGCTTAAGAAATTAGTTTAATCGTGTTGGTAAATGGGTCTCCTGACGGGAGGTTTTTAGAACTCGAGGACGAGAAAAAATCTTTTTTCAGTGAAGTATGAACTTTAGACTCTCACACCCTGTAGGGTGCGGGGGCTAAGAGTTTCTCCTGCAGCTTGAAACCTCTTCTTGCCACGCCTCCTGTAGAGGGGGTTGTATGTAATCTTCACTTATTCCTATATTTTGAGTTAACCCTTTAAGATGAAATCATTAGTCATCATCTACATTATAAAGATTAACAACAATGTCTAGTGAATACGTGACTGCTCTTTTGACTACAATCGGTTCGAGTGAGTTAGTGACAAGGAAGTTAACGGATTTAGATATTGGTCATGGATATTATATCACGAATATAAAAGCATTAACAACCCGTTATGGCCGTAGAGTTCTCACCTTGCTGAACGGTAAATATAACGTGTGGTTACCCAACAGGTTCTCATTACTCAGCGACGGACAGCTGGAAGACATTTCCAAAGCGGGCTTACTGCTTGTATACAAAGGCATCTCCAAGAATAGCAAGACAGCCATCTTAAGTTTCGAAGGTAAGTGAACGTTCAAATTTGTGTATGTGTATATCATTCTATCTGTCTTATATATTCAAAATTCGCATAAGGATTAAAACGGGGAGATCGAGGTTCGAATCTTGGTCAGGTGAACTGAGGGTTGGTTTTCCACTCTCCCTCCAAGCAAATGCGGGTTCGCTTTCTCTAAGCTAATACGGGCGTACTTACTTTAAAATTAAATCTTATTCATCCCCATTTCAGGAATTCAAAACCTAATTTTTTTTTTTTTCAAATGAGATAATGCAGTTCAATTCCATACTGTACATTCCACTTCATGTTACATTATATTCAAAATTCGTATAAGAATAAAAACGGGGTGATCGAGGTTCAAATCTCGGTCAGGATAAACGAGGTGTGGTTTTTCCACTCTCCCTCCAAGCAAATGCGGGTTCCCCTTCCCAATTCCCAATTAGTACTCTGAATGATTTTACACTCTCTCATCATGCGCAAATGATGGTACATTCGGATAAAAACTTTTTTCGAACATATTGTTGAAAGATGATGTGTTAGTTTTTTTGACTGACGAGGATGGGTGATCGAGGTTCAAATCTCGGTCAGGATAAACGAGGTGTGGTTTTTCCACTCTCCCTCCAAGCAAATGCGGGTTCCCCTTCCCAATCCCCAATTAGTACTCTGAATGATTTTACACTCTCTCATCATGCGCAAATGATAGTACATTTGTTACATTCAGATAAAAACTTTTTTCGAACATATTGTTGAAAGATATTTTTTTTTCCACTCTCCATCCAAGCAAATGCGGGTTCCCCTTCCCAATTCCCAATTAGTACTCTGAACGATTTTACACTCTCTCGTCATGCACAAATGATGGTACATTTGTTACATTCGGATAAAAACTTTTTTCGAACATATTGTTGAAAGATGATGTGTTTGTTTTTTGACTGGCGAGGATGGGTGATCGAGGTTCGAATCTCGGTCAGGTGAACTGGTGGTTGGTTTTCCACTCTCCCTCCAAGCAAATGCGGGTTCCTAATTCAGCCTTCCCAATTCCTAATCCATTGGCGTAATTAGCACTCTGAATGATTTTACGCTCTCGTCATGCACTTCTAAAATCCTTATTTCTGGAGCTATAAACTCTAACATATTATAATCCATTATTTGGTTCAGCTCGTGGGTTGACCGAGGTTGCCATCCGCTCCCCCTCGCATCCTAACCATCTGTGTGTATAACTCTCCCCTCCCTGGTCCATTCCTCGAAAAAAACTGTTCGAGCATATAAGCGAGGGAGAGCTATACCAAAACTCTCCTCTCAGAGAGAAAAAAATTGTGAAAGTGTTTAAACCTTTTTTTAATTTGCTTAGTAAAATGGTTTTTTACTTTCAATAAAAGACAAGGGAAGCTTATGTTCAATTATTGTAATAATTTATAGTTTAAGTAGAGGGATTGTTGGTTAAGCTAATTGAACTGTTAGTGAAATATTCACAATGAGTATAAAAAATAAAAACCGATTATTGAATCCATTTCTGGTTTTACCTTTGAAAGTCATATTTGGGACGGTATGGGTACGGAGAATATTCACACTTACATCATGCAGGAATGATGATACATAGAACCCTACTCATCCATGTAGGGCAAGGTAATGGACTTCTACGTTAACGATCTGGGTTCAACCCTCGGCAGGGTTCTTACAGATATATGAAACATAAATTTAAGGACTTTTCAAGGACTTTTTAAGGACCAAAACTTATTTCTCGTACTGCCAAAAGCTAAACATGTCAATAAAAAAATTATAAACTGTACCAAATTTTAAATAGATGGAAAACAATAACGTTTCACTAAATTTAATAAACAAAAAGGACTATAAAATATTAATCTAACTTTTTTGTCACTTACTTTACTCTCCTTAGTTTATTGTTTAGTGCAGTCATTCTAGATTCAGAATGCCACAAGGTGAGTATGGAATTCATATTTTAACAATGTTTTCTGCTGGCACATGCTTTTCATTTACATTATTTTATATACAGGAGTCAATGCATGAATGTTTGTACTAACTATAATTAAAATCTCAGTTTTTTTATAGGTCCTAGAATCAGTAGAACAAGTAACAAACACTTTAAACAAAAAAATATTGGGCCAAATAACATTTAAATGTTTTTATATTCATTTAACCTATCAGATAGCTGCTTGTTAATGTCAGCCAGTGCAGCAGTTTTCTCTCTGGCTGTTCTTCTGAAACTGTTAGACTTCGACACAAATGTTAGATTTCCTGTTGTTTCTGCTTGCTCTGACAGTCTATCAGCAGATTTGGTAAGTGTGTCAACATCAGCTTGAAGCCTTTGTTTTTTTTCTTTGAGTTCATCTATTTCTTCTGTGAAACTTTTTCTTTTTGAATTCTTCAGTGCAGTTTCTTTCCCTCTTCGATTCGCCTCCAAATAACTTTGCCACTTTTGACGTGCACCAGCAACTGAGATAACCATGTCTTTGGTGATTTCAATATTAGTAACACCACCGACTGATGCAATTTGTTGACAAATTATTCGCTGTGCAATGAGTGTGCGCTGTTGCATATTTTCCACTTCTATTTGCTTGTTTACAGAAAAACCTCTCTCAACTGCTGCTTGACCATGTGATAGAATAAGTACCATCTTCATCACACACCACAATTTGTCATATTTTGTTCTAGGCTTTGCACAAGCACAGAACAGTGACTCCAAACAGTTTGTCCCAGGCTTAAAATTTTGAAATTCAGAAGAAAAGCCAAACTCTGCAATAAATTCTTTATATGATGAAATTAATGCATCACATTCAGTTTCCTGAAGTCTTTTTGCTTCCACTAGTATCTTAAGCACTGACACAAACTTGGTTGCACAGTTAGTATCCACATTCATATCTCGAGGATCCATACAACTAAGGTTTCTCACAATTGAGTACTGTAATGGGCACTTATGCAAGATTTTCTTTACTGTTTCGATAAGAAAATCACGACATTCCATTCGTACTTGAAGAACATCCTTTTCTTTGACAATTTTTTTGTGGAGCAAATTCTTGACTCTGTTTTCTGCAGCGAATCCCAAGTTTACTTTGGTCACTGGCAGCTGGTTTTCTTTTTTCCCAACTTCAACTTTAACCAGTTTGTTACTGGTAGTTGCTTTATTTATTTCATCTTCTTTAATGAATCTCTCCATTAAGTTTCTAAGCATTTTCAACATGTCTCTTTCCAAAAATGGAAGCATTGGCGCATCAGTTTGGTACATTGTCAAAAAGATTCTACTTGTTTTGCAATTGACTGAAATATTAATAGCTTTATAGGAGTCAATGCATCAATGGTCGCTTCTTTCACAACTGTAAAGGATTTGGTGTTTGGATTGGGAAGTTTCTTGACAGTAACTAACTGCACATATTTAGTTACATGAGGCCACATTTCAAGAGCACGTGTTACAACATTTGAATTTTCAACCCATCTTATGGAACAAAATTTTTTGGGGAAGACACTACTATCAGTTACTTTCATGTAATCTTCTCTTCTCGCTGGTGTGTCCTTAAATAAGTAATAGAGGCTAGATAAGACTCGCTCCACATCCCCGGTTGATGATAATGAGCCATGCTTAAAAGCACCATGAATGATATGAAGCCCACAACTGCCGGTATGAATTACTGCCATGTTTGTGTCTCTATTCAATTGATCACACACCAGGTCATAAAATTTCCAATTGACATTTGGACCATCCATGGATAGTTGCAGTAGAGATTGTTTCGGAAGGCCAATTTCAGAACTCAACTTTTCAAAGGAAGTGAACATATCTTCTGCAGTAGCATGGCCCAGGAAATCTGAATGGATGTAACAAGACTGCACTTTATCTGCTTCCCAGTGGCGAATATGGTAATCTAACTGCTTCTCCTGAAGCTTTCTGTTGAGGCTTTCATCGAATAACAAAACATATGAATCTTGTTTCTTAACCTTCTCTATAAGTGCAGACTGAAAATAAGGAGCAATGCCAAAACAACATATATATGCACATTTAGTTTCCCCCAATGAAAAACTTTTTGCAATTCCACTGTCTAAAAACATTTTTTTGAATAATAGTCCGATATCTTCACATGATTTGTATGAATAGTGACTGCTGCATACTTTCAGGGCCCAAATAATTTCGGCCTTTAGAGTTTCCTGTCCAGTTAAGAAGGAGCTTACTATCTGCTGTCCTTGTGGTACTGGTCCTGAATCAGTAGCCACAGAACTCGAAGATTGCTCTGGTTGTGTAGCACCGATAAAATAGTGAATTCCAAAAGGGTTTTTTTTACACGCAAGACTACAATGTTTTTTCCCATTCATGTGACTTGTTAACGCAGACACCCCCATCTTGGCAATGTCAAATACTGAAGAGCATATGCTACATCTGGCTTTGTTCCTGTCTGGCACTTTTACAAGCCATTTATTAAATTTGGGGTTGTGTAACCACAAGTCATTGAAGGTACAGTTCCCCGGCATATTGGCACGTAAATAAAAACAAAACAAAAGGCGATTTCCTGCCTTTACGTAGCACACGGTATTAAAAGTTACAAAAAAAATCCATTCAAGAATAATGAAACAACAGTTTATTTATCCATGGCAGATTACTTGCTATCACACTTCAATAAAACTTTCGTGTGGAAATAAACACAGCAGTAACGAAGCAAAATGAACCAGTACTTAAAGATTTCCAAAGATTTCCATAGAAATAAAACGTATTAAGATAAAACAAACTACCATCTAAACAGTGTGTAGTAAACACAAACTTTCACGGGATAATGTTTACATACACCAAAATGGCGCAACCATAGATAATAGAGTTATAGAATGGCAACTCCCTGTAGTATGGCTAGAACAGGAATTTGAGCGCTAAGACGGATGAAAGATGAACTAATAGCTATCGGTGGGCATTTTAGTGCAAAACTGTAACTATAGGTACTTAAAGTGTTAATAGGTAGTCGTAAACCTTCAAAGAATTATTAAAAATGATGGTTTTAAAGAAACTTATAAAAAAAATGGCGAATGCACAGGAATTGAGTTTTTAAATATAGCAAATTAGAGAAAAAATCGTATTTCATCGAGAGTAGCGCTAATGCGTTTGCCAGAGAAGTTAACACTGTTTCTTCTTGCCCCTATAGAGATCCAAAACCATGGGATGATGACGTGAAAAGATCATAAATCAAACAAAAGAAGCGGGGAGAGTAGCGGAGAGTAAAGTAAACAGTAGACAACAGCTAACACTTGATCAGAGCATACGCTAGATATTTCATGCCCCAGTGCATCTTAAATCACGGTCTTTACAGCCATTATTCCCAACCATTTCAAAAATAAATACTGAAATCTGGAAATTCCAGGACTTTTCAAGGCCCAGAGTAATTTAAGGACTTTTCCAGGCCTTAAACAGACACACATTAAATTCCAGGTCTTTCAAGGACCGTACGAACCCTGCCTCGGTTCACTTCCTCTAATTCAACCTTCTCAATTCCTAATCCATTAGCGTAATTAGCACCGTATAAGAATTAAATGTAAAAAAAACACATACACACAAAGGCATTAGCTTCAATGTTAGTATATCATAGCTTCATTTTCCTGATACACACATACACACATATACACATATACACACATATACACACATATACACACATATACGCACATATACTCATATACACACAAATACACCCATATACACACATATACACATACACACACATACACACATATACACACATATACACACATATACACACACATACACACACATACACACATATACGCACATATACACATATATACACACATATACACATACATACACATACATATACACACATACACACATATACACACACATACACACATATACACATATATACACACACATACACACATACACATATACACATACACACATACACACATATACACACATATACACACATACACACATATACACATATACACATATACACATATACACATATACACACATATACACACATACACATATACACACATATACACACATACACATATACACATATACACATATACACATATACACATATACACATATACACATACACACACACACACACACAGACATTAGCTTCAAAGTTTGTATATCATGGCTTCATGATCTGCTAACTAGATGTTCCTGTTTGTTTTTTATAGCTGTCTCAGAGCCGCT
>JBCFYV010005120.1:0-17644 GCA_039000515.1 Timema cristinae
ATATAGTAACATTTGAGAGTGGAACCCGGGCAACTATAATCTAACATTTCGAAGCAATAATACAACCCTCTACAAGGTTTTTACATATTGTGTATGGTTTTCTTTCTCATAACACTTTGCTGCATACTTAATCTTTACTTCTTACCTTCAGAAATGCTAATTATAAGTCAAAAATTCAAAATCTGAAAATGTGCATGATGATCATGATTATGATCAAATAATGTGAATTTCAACTATTGATGCATTTTAAAAATTAATTTTTTTTAGCACCACGTTGTCTATAAATTGCATAATAATATATATTTTATATCGATAGAGTTTTATATGTCACATTTTACCCAAATGCAATATTATTCTATCAAAACCATTCTTTATTTTACGAGCAACCCACAATAATGTCTAACCAATCGCTAAATGAGGATTTGACAGGCCTAATAATGGCCTAATATAGGCCTTGTGTAATAAAAAGAAAACCTTTGAAAATTAGGTTCATCAATACAACTTGAATAATTTTGTGCTACATTGGTGCTTTCCTCAGTGTAGGCTATAAGATCATATATTTGTGTTAGGTTTGGTTTCAAAATAGGAATCCGGTAAAGAACAAAAATAAAATAGCAAGTAGAAGAAACAAAATCAACTTTAAAACTCACTGAATTATTGAATTTTTAAATTGGCATACTAACCAATTATTGTATTTATTACGCTTTGCATGGGACAAATTCATCAATCATAAATTAAATGTTACTAACACAGTAGATTAACAGAGTAAATATAACAAATACTCCACTAATAAATCCCTCAACAAAGTTTTCTGCCATATAAATATTGGACGTGTGCTACAAGTAGTGAAATGCGGATTTAGCTGCTGGTAATTGATGGCAGTTCTCAAAACTAACACTGATGTACCTCTCTGTTCAGTCAGCCTTGTATCTTTCCTCCGCACTTGCACCGGCCGCTTCACCCTCCCTCTCTACTGCCGGTCTGGCCCACAGTCCATGTTGTCTGAGCCGTCCGTGACGACTCCACCTCTGCTCACTGCGCCAGCGCTTCCTATTGGCTCGCGTGATGGACACTGGCTCTAACGGTTTCTCACGCCAATAGGAAGCCCCTGTTTTCCCCATTGGTCAAGGCCGGGCAGCAGTGGAGGGTATATAACACGGTGATCTCTGGAACTATTTTTAGTGGTGACCCAACCCTGGTGAACCACCGTTCAAAAGAGCTATATATTAAATCGTCTTTATTTGTTGGAAGGAGCATTTCATCACTCCCTATCCTTCCACAGCTATCCCCGACCTCCCACACGCGACTCCGTGTTGCCGGGACAGATCCTCACCTCCCACCGCGACTTCGTGTTGCCGGGACTCTGACCTATCACCCTCCAACCTTCATCGACCCTTCCAACAGTCAACTCACGGGATGGGATACACCCGCCGCGCCGGCAAGGCCCACCGACAGAAGACCCTAAAGAAGACGACAACGAAACAATACTCCACCCGTGGACCCATCTTCTACGATCCCGACCGCAACAATCAGACCCCCGAACGCCAACACTCCGCTCCAGCATCTTCAAGAGTCCCTTCACCCGAGTTAGCCAACTCCTCCCCTCGCCTTCCCCTCTCACCAACCATCCGACCCCCACCTACTCCGATTTCCCCTTTCAGCCCTGGCCACCCCAGAACCCGCCTATGTTTTCTCCCCATCTCCCTTCTACCCCATCCACTGGACCCGCGAGATCGACGCATGGAAACCAATGTCACCCGGAGACTGGACTTCGACTAGACAAAACAACCAGTTACCCCGAAGTACCAGTAAGAGGGATAACAACACCAGATGTCAGTGGCACACAGGCAAGCTAGTATGAAACATTCAGCGTTCTAACACACTTGTGGCTATTTCTGACTGTCGCAGCAAAGGTAGATAAAGTTTACACGTCGTGGGTTAAAGTCGATTTCCGACCGAGATCGAATATATCCGATTAACGCAGCAAAAGGGTTAAAAACCTGATGTATGAGTTTATATTAGGCACAAACGGCATTGCTCTTTATGTGTAATGCAGTAAATATATTTTTCTATCAGGTTTTAAAATCAATATGTTTTCTCTTGGAAACAGTTCTGGCTTTGAAGTCACATCTTTGTGTTTGGTATTTTAATGCCGCTTCATCGCATCATTAGATATAATGTACCATCTTCCTCTACAGAAACAACACAGAATTTAATATTAGACGGATCATAGTTTCAAGGGACGCAAGAGCAGCTTATTTTGGACAATGATGCGGTTATTTTAACTTCTTATTTATTGGTCTCATGTGTTTAACCACCTAAGTCATAATTCTTCTTGATATATTTAAACTTGTTTGTTGGACCAAACAAACCGAGCAAGCGGTACTGTAATGAGTGGGGGAAGGACGGGAGATGAATTGACATATCTCAAATATATTAGGCTCAAAATAAATTTTCAAAATGTTATTGAATTAGTGTTATTAAAATAAAACTTGTTTTTAATATATAAACTGTTTGTAGCTTGACATGAAGCTTTTAAATAGATTTAATTTTAAACTTTTTTTTTGTCTTGGTCACTGGCTCCCATCGGCCCAAGACTGGCACTGGCACCCTTAAGTAGCAGGGAATTACATTACATTATTTAATGTATTTTTACAATATTTTCATACATTTATCACTATAATTATATTGTGAGGTTATATTAAGAATTATGATTTTTAGATTATAAACAACTCTTGAAGAAAAACTTTTGATTCTTTGAGGCAGATTACTTTGCTAATTTTGATTGTAATAGGACCTTTTTGAAGTTAATATTTTAACTTGGAAAGATATGACTAAATTTTATTTTATTATTTATTGCTTCAAGAAGGATGATTTTAAAAGAGGAAAATCATGCCACTAGCACTAAAACAAGGCAAACTATAGCTGTCAATGTGACAGTAAATACAATGTTAAGCCTAAATAAACTGAACTGTTTTCTAGTAGGCTTTTATATATTATGTAAGGTTTACAAGTAGGCTAGCCATTGTATAGCTTAAGTACACTTTAGTAGAACTCCACAAAAAAAAAT
Source organism: Timema cristinae (assembly GCA_039000515.1). NCBI lineage: Eukaryota > Metazoa > Arthropoda > Insecta > Phasmatodea > Timematidae > Timema > Timema cristinae. The sequence goes on from JBCFYV010005120.1 coordinate 3,071, forward strand.
GCTACATATTTATCAAACAAAATAATAACTAACAAACCTTACTACAAGGTTTGTCAATATATGCCAACTACTCTCAATTATCTGGGGTTGCATTTACTAGGCTGCGGATTAACCGGGGCAGTACAAAATTATATATTTTAACTATACACTCTATATGATACAACTGTCTAGTGACTGTACACAATAGTAAGTTGTGAGGACGTTAATGAATGAAGTGGCAACCATAACGACTCTCATCGTTATTTGAGTGCACTTATCCAGTGTTTACTTTTGAGGTAAAGCAAGCGGGTGCATTGAGTGTGTGTTGTCGGTTTGTGTTTTATGCATCTTGTAATAGGTAAGCAAAATCTTGAAATGATTCCAAAAATAAAAAATGGTCATCCATAAAGTTGTTAATGAATGAATTTAATTTTGGTGAGCCAATAGTGTGTGTTATTTTAAAAGAAAAAGAAATTGTTGATCGAGTTTGCTGGTTTTTCTGATAGTGCAAGTGGCATGTCTAGGGGTAAATATATGAAGACGTCAAAGTAACAATGATTTAAACAAAGTGATGCTTTTAAGGTTCAACCAGCAGAAGTCTGAGGGAATCCCTGTTTATGGGGCTTATGCATAGTGAAACCAAATAATTTTTTCGAACAGTTAAAATTAACTGGACACTTTGACTTATCAACTGGGTGGTTTATAGAGCCAACCAAAGACCGAGGATTCGAGAATTTTTTTATTAAATGTGAAAAACTTAACTTGAATGCTTTGGCCGCTGAGGAATTTAAACTTCCCTCACAAACATCTTGTTGATACAGAGGGATTCATGACAAAACAAGTTAATAATGTGGATGTGACTGGTTTATATTGGATATGTTTGCCGCAAAAAGCCCTAGCTTTCAAAAGAGATAAAAGTGTGGTATGAAATTAAAAAAAAATATTGTTTTATGTTGTGGAAATGCCGCCGGTTTTCACTTACTGTATCTGTGTTGTGGGAACCACCGGAAAACTTAGAGCTTTTGTATAATTTACCAGTGGATTACCATATAAATAAATTGGCATTGATGGAGAGACATTTATACCTGATTGGTTTAAAAAAAATCATTCTGGGAGTTCACCAGCACTTATAGTCTTTAAAACGTCCACAAAATGTTGTTTTACTTTTGGACAATGCCCCTATCATTGGATGGGAGACATTTAAAAACCGGCATTGGGAACATATTTGTAAAATATTTAATACCTAGCGTTGATAGCTTTGACCCAACCAATGGATCAAGAAGTCATTCAAAATTTAAAATAGTTTACAGAAAAATATGTACTAGTGAAATTCGTAAAAGAAGATGGCGAGAGCATACTTGTTTTCTGAGATTTTTTTTTCTTGTGTTAGATGCCATCTAGGAAATATCTTCTGCTTGGAGATTGATAAAAGTTTTTAACTTTAAAGAAATCCCAGTAAAAACTATTACTGGGGAGTGAATACTAATTGTATGGTTTTGAGAATAGTGTAAACAAAGCTGTACCCAAATTATTGAATAATTTACATGAGATAGACGGATTTGTGAATGTTGATGAGGAAACTGTGTGTGATTGGGTAAGTGCAGATAATGAAGAGATTGTGCTACATATGATTACTGATGAGGACACTCTCATACTAGAAAACAGTGCTTTTTTAACTAAAACTGAACTTGAAGCAATCGTAAGATAAGCTAATGGGAAAACTGTGTAACACTAATTGACAATGAGATAAACAAACTTCTCTGCTGTCATATTTTAAATAAAAGGGTAAGTTGGTTAATTTTTAGTTTTGTTTTCACTAGTTTTTTTTATGAGATTATATGTTTTACTTTTCCTCCATGCTAATTTTGTATCCTAGATAATCTAAAAGTCTATTGTAATTTTATACAGGTAGTTACAATTCTATGTTGCAAATATTTATAATGTTTACCATTGTATATGCAAAATAAATTTACAAAGAACCTTAAGGCATTTTATCAACCTCTAAAAGGTATATATATATAAATATATAAACTATATTGCAGTACCTATGAAAGTTTTCTGGTGTTGTGTCTCAATTGGCTCTTCCCCATCTTTTACAATAGTTTTGGTAATATCCACATATAGAGGAGCAGAATACGTCAAGTTACGAAGACGAGCTTCGTTGGGCATCATGGGGGATGGAGCGCCATCTTTCTCCCAATGTGTGGGCTTGGACAAGTAGATCTGTTCAAACTTGAGCAGGTAACGAGGCTAGGAGAACAACAAAGTTAGTTGTTACATTAAATTACTAATATTTACAAGTTATAAGAGAGTGGTTTAACTTTAAAATGAATGTCTATTTTCTTTGAAGTAATCAATAACTAGACCTTTGCTAAACTTGTTTAATTCAATTTCTAGGTAATCTACCTGTTACATACATATTTAAACTAATTAATCATATCCTAATTATTAAAAGTGAAAAGAGTTAACAATTCTCAAAAATTAATCAGACGATTGCTTGGTATGCAAAATACATTAAGTGGATTTTTTTAAATAAAACCCAGGTGGGTTCAACCCTGAAGTTCACCTACAACGGCCCAATAATAAAGAGGGGGAAGAAAACTATAAAACCTCTTATCTCAAGGTAAAGAGTAAAGCTCACTACGTGTTCCAAAATATCTTAAAATGTTCTGTTGCGAGCTTAACAAAAATTATTGTATTTGTCAGAGTAAGGCTAAATATAAATTTAAATCAAGCCACGTCTCATAGCTCCTGCACAAATATGCTTAAAAATCAGTTTAAAATGAGCTAATGTCACATTTTAACACATGTTTTCTATCAATAAAGCTTGTTGTTACAGTCTATTGTTTGTATTTCTTATTTAATAGTATTCTTGGCAAGAATTACATTGTTGCATTATTGTTTTCCTTTATTAGCATTAAGTCCCATATTACTCATTCTTTAGCAAATTAAAATATGTTTCACTTGATCTCGAAAAATTTCCTATATTTGAATGATTGGTTAAATCAAATAGCATACATCATATATTAAATTAAGCTCCCCCCCCCCAAAAAACCCAATATAACCAAACTGGGTTGTACTTTTTTCAACCCTGAGGAGAAGAAGAAGTAGTTCCTGAAAATACACATACCATTGTTTTATAGGCCATGTGGCCTGATTGATACTTTCTCGCAGATCAAGGCAGCCTTTATTTATTATCTTGTTTGGTGACAATTTCTGTACTGTAATTAGTGTAAAGTTTAACACTAATTACCAGTACTCTTGGAGTGAATTACTTACGGGATTCTCAATCTCTCCTGATGTGTGCTGCGCTTCAGCTTGCAGGTCAATTTGAGGCGAGTCTTCCACAATCCGTTGAACGGACATCTGAATGAACTCATCGAAGGAGTCCAACTGCTGTCGTACAAGACCTTTCTCATCAAAGTAGGCATTGATTACAATCCAGCAAGCTTCCTGCCACAGTTCTGTCGAAATCTCCTCCGCATCTTCTTCCTCATATTGCTCTGAAATTATTATACCAGTCTGTGAATAATTTGTTAAGTGGTTTATTTCCTATCACTACCTGCTCAGGTTATACACCTATAGACTGATTGCACTAATGGTGCATACATGTGTAAGAATAGGGGAATATAACACAGTGTCTCAGAGAATCAAGTTTTCATAACGTTTTAATTACTTTAAGATGGAAGTGAAAGTTTTCATAACGTTTTAATTACTTTAAGATGGAAGTGAAAGTGTTCTTAGCATCGTGTCTTACTACCTGTTTGGGTTTTAGGCTTATGTACTACTTATACTAGTGATTTTAGGGATTAGGAAGGATCTAGCCTATTTAAAGGAGGTGTGTGGAGGGAGAGTGGAAAACCACCCTCAGTACACCTGACCGAGATTCAAATCTTGATCTCGTCATCGGCAGTCTAGTCTACTGCGAGAAATGTGGTTTGGACCATGGAGTCATCGAGGTGGGTGGATTGAAAGTGAAGTAAAATGAGGTAAATATTTTTACAGTTTTATAGCAAATATAATATAAGCGAGCAGGGAAGGGTAGACATTAGACATTAAACAATACAATGCAGATGATTAACTTTGTCGGTAATGTTGCAAGAAATGCACAACTTTTGCTAGAGGCTGGTGAGGAAATAGGTTTAGAAGTGAAGCGTACTGCAAACAACAAATCATTTGATCAGGTTGATGAGTTTTAAATATTTAGGAACAATTTTAACTAGCAACAACAATATATAAGTGGAAATTCGTAAAGGAATTTACAATCAAAAATGCATGTTATTACTCGGTCAGTTGTTGATAGTTCGCCTGCTGTCCAGGAATGTAACACTCAGAATATACAAAACGATAATTTTACTAGTTCTCTGTGGGTGTGAAGTGTGGTCTCTTACCTTAAATAACAAAAACAAATTTAGGGTGCTCAAAAACAAGGTGCTTAGGGAGATATTTGGCCCAAAAAGGGGTGAGGCTACAGGGGAGTGGAGGAGGTTACATTATGATGAGTTACATACCTAGTACAGATACTTATCACAAGACCTTGTTGGAATAATCACATCTCATGAATTACGATGGGCAAGACATGTGACATGAATGGGAGAATCTAGAACCTTGTTCGGGGTATCGACCGACAAACCCAATGGGAAGATACCATTGGGAAGATAACATTAGAATGCACCTAAAAGAGATAGGGTGTAATGAGGTAGACTGGATATAATTGGCTCAATATAGGAATACTTTTGTAGGTGTGGCAATGGACTTTTGAGTTCCTAATGCCATAGAATAAGTTAGTAAGGATCTAATCTTGCTATGTTGATTGTTGGAAGGTTTAAAGGCCTTTTCACATCAACATATTATGTGTCATACATTAAATACACTATGAAGCTGAGCTCATCGATTTGATCGTCCACCACACCAACATATTAGGCATAAACACAATTTTCTCCCCTTTCACCAAACACTATGTTTCTAGCCGGTTTATTAAGTTTTCACTTGGAGTTCTCGAGGTCCCTTAGTGTGAATCAAATCTCTCCTTCTCGATTCTATGGATTATACTGATGACCAGCTCTTGTGTTTATATTCCTTGTCAAAGAGAAGAACATTGGTTCATCCGAAAAGAGGCAAGAGAATGGTGAATATCATCGTATAGTGTATGACTTACAGCAATTCAAGATCTCCTTTAGATTGAACCTTCCCTCTATAGAGGCGGACATTAGGAAAGAGGGTGAGCAATGTTTACAGGGTGAGCCAGTGTGTGCCATGTGGTCTGTATAGCTCGCCACGCTGTGTGAATATATCCCATTAAAATAATGAACGTGATTTTCCAAAAATATAGCGCACACAGAGTATTTTCGTGTAAAATGGAATTGACTGATTTTAAGGACTTATAAATATGTTTTACTTGATTTACCGTACGTAGTAATTAAAAAGTTCTAAAGAGCTCCCAATAATACAAGTTCCTTTACAGTGTTAACCAAATGGACCAATAATATAATAAACACAATAATTGTAATATTGTTAATATAAGTTAGCTCTGATCATTTTGATAACAACAATTTACGACTAGAATAATGTCTTCATTTTGAAAAACTATCTCAGACTCATATATGATTCAATTCTTTAAATATTTGCCTAAAGTTTAAGAATTGAATCATATACGAGTGTCTAGGACCAGAGTTTTTCAAAATGAAGATATTATTCTAGTCAAAAGTTGTTTTTATCAAAATGAACAGAGCAATAATGAATGGACTGCTGAAGATGATAAAAAGTTGTTAAAATCTATTTGTCCCTCTAAAATATTAACAAAGAACAAACAGGGCTGCATATTATGAGAATTTGTAGAAGTTGGCTATGTGTCTATGAGCCATAATGGAGTTAGTGACAAATGTCCTTAAAGAAACACCTGAAAATATAAATTGGTAAGCAGCTGTGCTTACAAATTTAAATAAAACGTATTTTCAAAATATTTGATATAGGCCTATAGAAAAAACAATTTAATATGATTCAAAATTATATGCTTAAATGCAACCTTGTCTGATAAGAATTCAGACACTAAATATTTATTTCTTGCTTCAGTTTTTCCATCTTTCTAGATCCGGTGACCCATCCCCTCAGCTAAACAGTTGTTAGCCCTAAGTGAAGACTACCAGATTTTAACCGGATCATGATGGATTTTAGATCATGTAATTTGATAAGGATTAATACCATATTTAAAATGTGTTTGGATTTGCCCTGTTGCTAGAATATTTAAATAAATAGCTAAAGGTGGCTATTCACTAAATTAGAGGAAAAATGATGCATAATTTTTGATATTTCATTTTTGGTTTTCCTGATAATTTATAAGACTTTTCCTCTTGGTGTGAGTTTATGAACAAACGTTTATGTGTAAAAATGTGTATTAATGTTCAGTAGTATTTGACCAATTTATTAATTAATAATTCTAGCATCACAGAACAAAAGCTTGTTAAAGAATTCCTTCCTATGAACTAAAGAAACACCCGTTAATAACTTCCTGATGTTGCTTCTACGAGCGTAGGAATGGAGTGAGACGCGATGTATACATGCGCACTAAAGAGTTCCTAAGCTAATTAAGATAATTGATTCCCAATTGTATAACAGGCCCCTCTAAAGTCAATGGCCGTGTTTGAATAGTTTGCCCCTACGCACTTGTGCACGTTACTGCACGCTTTGATATAACACATAACTGGCGCCCCTAAGTACAGAGGGTGCATGATAGTACAGTAAAGTACAGCTAGAGCCATCTGGTGGATAATTCTGAAACATGCGTTTCCATGGTAACGATATTAAAATTTTATAGTGTTTTGTTAATGGCGTCATTCGTCAATGGTGACTTTTTTTAAGGCGAAAATTCATATTTATCATTTATCTTCCTTAATTCTATAAACCTTAGGGTTTGTTCTTGTTAAAAAAAACGTATTTGTAAAACGTGCGCCAAAAATGGTCAATCCTATCACAGTATTATAGACTTTAAAATTTTTGGGAAGCTGACAAACTAGGCCTAGCTTACATTGTATCAAGATTATTAAAGCATGTAAAAGTATTGCCAGATAAATACATAGGCCTATAGGAATTCCAAAATAAATTATTTAAGTTACATGTTCATCTCTTGCTTTGAAATATTTTGCCAGAAAGATTGACTGCTGAATAAACAAAGAAATTACAACTAAGCACCAAAAGGAGTGTGATGTATGCAGGGGTAGCATTGAGCATGTCAAACATTTTTACATATGTAGAGAAATTGTTAAATATATATACGTATATTATATAAATATATATATTGCCCTAGTTAATTTACTTATGTCTGTAAAGTATTATTCTCAAACAAATTTTAGTGAAGATTTTTTAACTCGTAAATAAATTTCTTTTTAAGATTTTTTTTCACACTAGAAAGAGAAATCTAATTGTTTAACTTCATGTATGTAAAAAATAACAAACCAAACTAGTTTTATTTAACAATATGAGAATGTTTTATGGCATTTTCACAAAATATATAATACGTTCATTCAATATAAGAAGTGAGTGCGCGATAAAGGGGCAAGTCGTATTTGCACCTTAGTAAAGTCCACAATAGGGGGTGCAATTGTACACTTTAAGAGAATTAAGACACCATCAAAAATCACTTCCGGCCTTTAAGCCGACGCCATTGCAACTTTAAAGTGCACATGGCTTCCAAGGGCTCTTAGACGAACTATTCAGACACGGCCAATGAATGTGGCAAAACTTACCCTCATCTAATTCATACATATTTAACAGCAATTAACGTCCAAGTTTCAATGTAAATAAAAACTTAAATAAAAATAAATATATGGAAATTGAGGGTGACGTTCAGCAACAAATAACCTATTTTTACATCTTTAAAGTAGAAATGAACTCATTAATAAAATTTACAAATACACATTACAGTTATTGCACGATACAATAATAAATAGGGCTTCCTTATCTATGAATAGGGCTGAACTATTCCACATCCACAATAACCTACACGCCCAATACCACCACAAGAAAAAACAATACAAAATTAGTTCAGAAAATAATTATAGATGGCGGTATTTGTGTTTAAAAATTAAAACGAGGTTGTAAAAGTATAATTTAATTTCTCTATCAAACCAAAAAAAGTGTGCATAGGCCTGGACCCTACAGGAATGAGCAATTTGACCAAAGCTTGAGGAAGTACACGATGATTCTAAAAAACAATGTGTGTCAAAAGCACAGAGTAGAGCCCTGAAAGGAAATTCAATTCTCTATCCAAATATATAAGTGTGCACAGGCCTAGACCCTACAAATCTGAGCAATTTGACAAAAGCTAGAGGAAGTACACGTTTTTTTCAGTAAAATCCTCGTTTACACGTTTTGTTTAAGGCACTACAACTTCTAAAAAACAATTTATGTCAAAATCACAGAGCGGGACCCTGATAGGAAATTTAATTTTCTATCCAACTATGTAAATGTGCATAGGCCTGGACCCTACAGATCTGAGAAATTTGACCAAAGCTCGAGGAAGTACAAGATTTTTTCAAGAAAATACTCATTTACACGTTTTGTTTAAGGCACTACAGATTTTAAAAAACAATTTGTGTCAAAAGCACAGAGCAGGGTCCTGATAGCAAATTCAATTCTCTATCCAAATATATAAGTGTGCATAGGCCTAGACCCTACAGATCTGAGAAATTTTACCAAAGCTAGAGGAAGTACACGATTTTTTTTCAGTAAAATCCTCATTTAAACGTTTTGTTTAAGGCGCTACAGATTCTAAAAAACAATTTGTGTCAAAAGCACACAGCAGAGCCCTGATAGGAAATTCAATTCTCTATCCAAATATATAAGTGTGTATAGGCCTAGACCCTACAGATCTGAGCAATTTACCAAAGCTTGAGGAAGTACACGATTTTTCTCAGGAAAAACCTCGTTTACACGTTTTGTTTAAGGCGCTACAGATTCTAAAAAACAATTTGTGTCAAAATCACAGAGTGGGGCCCTGATAGTAAATTTAATTTTATATCCAACCAGGTTAGTGTGCATAGGCCTAGACTCTACAGATATGAGCAATTTGACCAAAGCTCGAGGAAGTACAGGATTTTTTTCAAGAAAAACATCATTTACACGTTTTGTTTAAGGCGATACAGATTTTAAAAAACAATTTGTGTCAAAAGCACAGAGCGGGGCCCTGATAGGAAATTCTATTCTATATCCAAATATATAAGTGTGCATAGGCCTAGACCCTACAGATCTGAAAAATTTGACCAAAGCTTGAGGAAGTACACGATTTTTCTCAGGAAAAACCTCGTTTACACGTTTTGTTTAAGGCGCTACAGATTCTAAAAAACAATTTGTGTCAATAGCATAGAGCAGGCCCTGATAGAAAATTCAATTCTCTATCCAACCAGGTAAGTGTGCATAGGCCTAGACCCTACAGATCTGAGCAATTTGACCAAAGCTCGAGGAAGTACAGGATTTTTTTCAGGAAAATACTCGTTTACACGTTTTGTTTAAGGCACTACAGATTCTAAAAAACAATTTGTGTCAAAATCACAGAGTGGGTCCCTGATAGTAAATTTGATTTTCTATCCAACCAGGTAAGTGTGCATAGGCCTAGACCCTACAGATCTGAGCAATTTGACCAAAGCTCTAGGAAGTACAGGATTTTTTCAGGAAAATACTCGTTTACACGTTTTGTTTAAGTCACTACAGTTTCTAAAAAACAATTTGTGTCAAAAGCACAGAGCGGAGCCCTGATAGGAAATTTAATTCTCTATCCAATTATATAAGTGTGCATAGGCCTAGACCCTACAGATCTGAGAAATTTTACCAAAGATAGAGGAAGTACAGGATTTTTTTCAGGAAAATACTCGTTTACACGTTTTGTTTAAGGCGATACATCTTCTACAAACCTAATTGTCGCTCCAGTTGTTCTTGCCTCCTTAATTTGGCATGAATGGAGGATTCTTGAGATCGAGCAATTTTAGCTGCCCCAGCTTGCGATCAGCTCCTGTATAAGTTAGAATTACGTTTGCGAGGCATTTCAAAAAAGAAAAAGAAAAAATACTTTTTTTAAGAAAAAAAAAGATACCTAACCTAAAAATTAAAAAAAACTATTGACTTAAAGGTAAAAAAATAGAATTAGAAGTAAGATAATCAACTTAAAAATAATAAATGATAAACTATCACTAAAGGAAAAAAAGGAACAATATAAACTGAAAACGTAAAACAATTACAATATTATTAAAATAGGACTAAACACAGATGAATAAACGGTAACTAATCAATGTTTGTTAACAAATGAATCGCAAACATGTATTGTTATTTCCCATCGATGCGGTCCCCCAACTCCCTTTCTTCCCTTTCTCCAAACTTCACAATCATGTGTTTAAAATAGCCATAGATCATACAAAACGATACCGCGTTTTAAAATGTGCTCAGCGCCATCTATCGGATTTAGGGAGTAATGAAATCTTAGTACTTTAAATAGTACAAATCGATACCGTGCCATATATCGAGTAGTTATAGTGCTAAACGTTAAAGGCACTTTAGTAAAAATAATGTTTTTATTTGAGTTCATCACAGTATAATACTAGACTTCTTACGACAATTTTGTCATTTACCATAACGGGGTGAACATACAAACCTTATTTAGCTGAATGTAATTATTTTTAATCATTTTAAGATAGATGTGCCTAAAGTAACTTGGGAACAGATTTTTAATTATCATTTTAATATAGATGTGCCTAGAATAACTCGAGAACAGATTTTATTTCGGGATATTGCAGGTCCCTTTTTCTGTACGCCAGGCATCATGTTGCAATTCATGTTCATATCAGTAGGCCGAGTTGTTAAGTCAGACGACTGTCTAAAAGGTTTTTTTTCTATATCTCAGGGACAGTACTTTTTTTCTGGATGAAAGGGAGCCTATGTCCTTTTCTGTATCCCTTGGGAACAGTACTTTTTTCTAGATGAAAGGTACCTTATTTCCTTTTCTGTACCCATGACAATGCGTATGCAAAATTTCATTATGATCGATTGAGTAGTTTAGGCGTGAAAGCGTAACAAACAAACAATAAAAAAACCACATTCGCATTTATAATATTAGTTAGGATACTTTAGCGCATCCCCTTTGCTTGTGGATGATGTCGGATGGATTTACATAGATTTGCCATGCTGCCTACAAGAAAATATAGTAAAGGACGTCTATATCACAAATTCTCATAAAAATAACAGCTGAGCCTAAAGAATATAATCACAAATAATATATTTAAATAGAAGATGCTTTGGTATCTACTCACCATTTCAAGATGTTTTTGGATTTATTCGCCACGTGTTAGAAAATAAAATTATTCAACGATGGCGGCCTAACTGCAGCCACACGTGTTTTCATTACAACACCTGATAACGAAATGTAGAATGGACTTGGCCCAGTGACCACCTACCCGGCTGAGAAGACTAGAGGCAGTCCAAGGAACCATGTTTTCCTTCTTCCCCACTAGTGGTTCTCACAGCTTAGTTTTCCTTTCTCACCACATTCGTCCGTCTCTCTCTTTTACCGTATTTCTTATCTTACCACCCATTTTGTTTTGTTCCGTTCAAGTCAGATTTGGAAGTATTTAAAGGCTGATTCTCAGGTTCACAATATACCCAATATACTACAACCCAGCATCGAAGGAGGAAACCTCTAAAACGTTACTCAACGAAGGAAACGGTGACCATGAAGTGTTGGCCATCAGACTCGCCACCGCGCTGGCCAGGAGGAAATACTTAAGTATTCTGGCAACATCGTTAAGTCCTTATGACTTGGAGTCTAGGTTTTGTTAAAAAACTAGACGATGTCTACCTAGACATTTTTGATATTCTGTATTTTCTGTGTCTATAGTCGAAGCCGACATTCATTTTGTTTGATAGTTTAATATTATGTCGAATGGACCGTTAATCCATTTCAAGTCTTGTTGACTTCAAGATGAAAAGAGTTTATTTAATTGGTCAAAATTGTGTCCTCATGTCTGAAGGACAAGTATCATTATGACTAGTATTTAGCGTCCCATAGACGTGGTATATCAGTCATAGAGACTATGTTTCTCTGTATCCTTATGATACAGTCTTTACATTATGAGCCTTTGGCTTCGAAAGTAATAATGTCTTAGTCATAGACTTGCTAACCTTCACAAGTTCCATTTATTTATTCTGAGTCAATGTCTCACATGACGCTGTGAACGTCATGTGTATTTGTTTAATATTTGTATGTCCTGTTTTCCAATTCACTGTTGGGTTATTAGAGATCTATATTTTGAGTTAGTCAAGTAGTCACGCTTCACGTACGGTATTAGCTTGGGTGTGCAAACCGCGGAACTCCGCTTGTGTCATAATGGGTCCGCGCCAATAATACCCTTTTTCTTTACTTGTGTTTTTTGGCTCATTGTTTTTTGTGTTGCTTTTAGTGTAATTCCAATTAGTATCGTTAGTACTATTGAGTGCTCTGGCACTACCGATAGGGAAAGGGACCAGCCATAGTACCGCCAATCGACACTGTTTGCTAGCCATAGACCACTGAGATTTACAGATCTTGCTATTGTTTTTTTTCACTATACAAAGTGTTTTTAGGGATATTGTATTAATACCCAGTCAAGATGACTGATTAAAGCCTATATGTATATCTTGTGTTATACCTATTATTAATAACTACTTAATTGTTTTCTCCTTTAGCAAACATCTACCTGTAGCCTGGATCCAGCCCAGCCCTGGTAGCTACAGCAAGACTATCAAATTTAACAAAGTCTTATTAATTGAAACAAGCTTCAAACTTGTGATCTTGTAACATTATTGTAAACCTAATTATTATTATTATTTAAGTTTTTAATAAATTTATTCATTGTTATAAAAATTATTTTTCCATTTAAATTTCACCTTGTTTGTCACGTTATCAGCTTATCCCTGGTTGCAGGATTGCTATAACACATACATACATACATACATACATACATACATACATACATACATACATCGCGTCCCTGGGTTAAATGAACAACACCCGTAATACTGTGGTCATGTCTCGCAGTAACGGGGGCATAGGCTTAATTGAACGGGCCACGAGGTAGAAACCCTCTATAAAAAGGCAAAAACCTTGGGGCACCAGGCGCCACCCCATTGAATTAAGTCGCCTTGCTCCAGCATCCGGGGCTCTGCTGGAGTGGACAGATTATTTCCCTTGATACTCGTGGGAACGAACATGAAAAACCAAAACCAGATTCAAAGCCAAGCGAATGGAGAGGGTGATCGAACAGCGGTCCAAATGGGCACTGAACAGTCGACGAGCAATACCTTCCCAAAAGCTGGAAGCCAAACTGCTCCTTTCTCCACCAACTGAGAAAGAAACAACTCCGTACCTAACGTTGTGAGTCGCCAAACGCCATTGGAGCGACTCGGTACGAAGATTGACGAGTTGTTCAACTACATCAAGGACAGGAATAATGTGCACGGTGAGATTAGAAAACTAGCTAAGTCCATTGAAACAACATATAACCTGGCTCTCAAAGGCTTCAACGCTGCTCCGAAGGAGACACTAAGCGGGACAGTGTCAGCTACGCAAACGTCCCCCTGGATAACTTCACAGCCTGAGGCACAGTCTACTCCCAAGCACACCAAAACAACGTCGCAGGAAATAACAAACCCAAAGAAAAGGCAGCTATCCACGCCTAGCCTAACTGCAGCTTCTAACCTGCCTCCACTGAAAAAAACAGCTAAGGAAGCTACTTGGATGGAAGTGTCTCGGAGACATAAGATGAAGCAATCAACTCACGACGCCGCGGCTACACCAAATGAAGCCCGAAAGCCACAAGTGAATGATGGCTCCAACCCCAAAAGCAGCCACAGAGAAACGATGAAGAAGAAACCACGAACAAAGGCCGCCCTTGTCCAACCAGTCGAAGGGCGAACATACGTGGACCTCCTCAATGAGCTAAAAACCAAAGTGAGCCCCACAACGACGGGTGTGGACATAATGCCTATCAAACAAACAAAGAACGGTGGCGTACTACTAGAAATGGTCCACAAGACTGGAGATAGTTCCGTTTTTACTGAGGGGTCAAATCAGCTACTGCGAACATCGGTACCGTCAAGCGCTTATACCAACGACGACAATCGAAATCCGTGACGTCGATGGAGTTACCACTGTAGATGACATTCGTGAAGCCCTTCTTCGCGACCTCAACAGAGGGGGGGAGATAAGACGCATCAATCTTACAAAGATTACTCCACGAGGACAACGAGCAGCATTTTGTGAAATAGACGAAACAAGCGCTAGTAAAATTTTAGAAACGGCTCGCATTAAAGTCGGCTGGTTAAACTGTCGCATCCACCCAGTTGTAGTGTGAGGTGGTGCTTCAAATGTCTTGTATACGGGCACCATGCGCACAACTGCAAGGGCCCAGACAGAAGTAAATCATGTTTACAAATGTGGCGGAGAGAGCCACAAGTCCGCAGACTGTGCTGAGCAGCCAAAATGTTTTGTGCACACCGGGCAAAGATGCTAAAGACGCCCTGTGCCACATACTGGCTCGGGGCCTGTAAGGCATTCCTGTTGCATAATAAGCTATA